>JAYRBW010026094.1:0-12409 GCA_036023295.1 Invenusta paracnida
ACTTACTTCCTTAATAATTAGTTATGCCTGCTTCACAAAACAACGTTCCAAATAATGAGTATCTTGAGATACTAAATGTATGTCTCCTCGGTATATTTATAAATATTTTGCAAAATTTCTTGGAGATAAATAACCAAATCACGAATTAATATTATAAATTTATAATTCGTCAGCAAAATCGTAATTTAAATGCTTCATAAATTATAACATCAGATTTTAGTAGGATACTCTCTATATTTTGGGCAATACCGTGCTGAATAAAGCTTCAATTAAATGCAACTTATAAGCATGAAGAGGAGAGCATTATTTATTTAAAGAGAGATTCTGTTTAAATTTTCCTCATATCCCCTTTTACTAAAATCTAAAGACATCTATATCTCATCTTTCGTTTTTCGCAAAATTGAAAAGGATAATATATTTATAATGCAACCTTTTAAGCTTAGCCAAAGTAACTAATAATCTTTTATCAAAATAATTGCATTTCAAAGTGCATAATTACATATAATATGTACATAATATATAATTTATTTAGTAAACATCAGTGACAACTAAAACAAATGTAGTTGTCCCTGGCGATTATGTATACAAGCAGTAAATAGAAAGATGACCTATATTATTTAAGGACATCTAAAACAACAATTAAACATAGACTATAATACAAAAATATAAAATATAAAATGCAGAAAAATTGAATTCTACTTTTTTAAATATAATAGCGACAAAACATTGTAAAAGATGCGTTAGGCTTATATATTCTTCAATTACTGAATATTATTTCTAACAATTATGATAAGAAAATTCGCAATTGAAATATTTTTAAAACTAACATAATAGTACTTAGTTTAAATACACATGTAACATACTTGTATCATTTACTGGAGTTCAAAATAACAAAATTATTAATTCGGCATTCAAGAATTCTTTACAATATGTCACACTTTCAATCCTGTTGTTTTAGTCATTCTTGATAAATATTTAAGAAATACAAATATTTGTATAAGTAGGTAACTACTTTACCCAGGTAAAAATGGAGATAACAAAAATAATAAATAAAGTTGTTGGAGAGGAAGGCATACTGCTATTAACTCAGCCGTTCGAGCTTCATTGGTCCCCTTAAGTAAAGTTGTCGCCGCCATGCGATTCAGCTTGCTTGTATTGAGTATATACATGACCCTGTACAATAACTATTAATAAGTTGAGGCATCAGGCGGGCTTTTCTCTCAAACTAGAAACAAATACAATTTTCTGAACAGATATTGGTTATTGACTATTAAGCATATTAGCTTGAATATGCCAAAATATCATTATAACTTTATACGATATTACTCCGTAATCAATACAGTTCCAATACACATGTATACATATTATACAAAATAATTTACTTTATAAGTAAATACAATCTTTTTGAGTGAAATTTTCCCACTTTTATAAGTAGAATATATAGCAACATGTCGACATTAGACTAATATAGCAATTTAAAAATGGAACTTCATATAATCCTATATAATACTCAATACACTACACTCTTTTATAATATTTAATGAATACATAAATATTAATGCTTTCGTACCGATTCACTTCAAATTATATACAGTAGCATGCATTATAATTGGTAATGATCTATAATGTAATGAATTAATGGTTCGGAAATATGCAGACAATAATATTTGTATCAGTATTGGCGACAACAATAGTTGTCTAAATTGAAGTAACTACCTATATGTACACTTTGAATGAAATTAAATGAATTTCAATTCCTTAAATTCATATTTGTCTCACACTAATGGTATACTTCCGGACTTGAATTATCAATGTCGAATTTGAAGTACCTAAATTTGAATTTTAAGTAAACTTATTATATTGAACATTTTTAGATCAAACACCCATGTTAGATTTATCTGCCCTATCATTCAAATTTGAATGGGAAAACCAATAATAATATTAAACTTGCAAAATTTGAATTATACACGTTATGTTATACCATACACATTTTGTTTTCAATACTATTAAACATATTATTAATCTTACTTCTGCAAAAACCTATAAGAAAACAATAAATTTACGCTTATAAGGAGAAGAATGCGCTTTGAATATAATACATCCATTACATACAATTAAAGTGCAACTAAAAAACATAATAATATCAAGAGTGAAACGTGGACAACGTAAATCTAAAATATGTATTTCATTTATATGTTTATGTATAGTATATATATACATACATATATGTATATATAGGTATATATTAAAGGTATGTTATTTATAATAATAGTGGTTTAAGCAAATTCCGGTATCCCGAGTTAAAACTAATTAAGTCACCAGTGAATAATAGAAACAGAAAAATATAAAGTTAAGAGTTGGTTCTTGTATGTATATTATGTCAGTAGTATACGATCAATTATCCGCCAGTGATTAGACACTTTCATAACAATAATTCAAAAACTTTTGGAACACCAAATAATCAATGAATAGCATAATATTTAATACAAAACGAAGTCAAAGTTGTTCGGATTTGCACTTTACTAGGTTAAATTATTTACATTATTTTTGAATATATCACTTTTTCTTTTCTGGAAACTTACTACCTACGGTATTTTACCCGTCTAAATCGAAACCATTCACCAATTGCTTTATTTCAAAACTCTGTCGAAATTTGTACTGTAGGGTATAGTTGTTGAAATATAAGGGAAATATGAGCACTGAATGTGGTGACGTCATCAACCAATCGATATTTATATCGAGCTACCAGGAGGATTTCTAAATACGGAGAGATTATTAAACACGTCTAGAACCATTAGGTATTTATTTATGAAGACTAATAATAAGACTAAATAATAGGTCTACATGTCATAAAGATGCCATGCTATGTTGTTAGAAATATCGATTGATCGTTAAGACGCCATAACCTGTTGTATCATCGGCAGTCAATGTACGATTGGTTATAGTAAACCATGTGCAAAAGCTGCCTTTGATTGGTCAAAATGCAATGTGCAAATGCTTTTTGCAATTAATGTATGTATGTGTAATTAATTCGTAGAGAAGTATTAAGTTATCATCTGTGTATGCTTCTAACCCGATGGCTTGTGAGCTAATTAGAGATGCCATACCTCTACCATTATAGTCAAAGTCCGTCTATTAATTTCTCATAAAATCCACATGTGCACCAGTAAACGTATCCAATTGTGTATGGATCCTGGTGGCCTTATGGTAGGTATAGATACGTAGGTATAACTGGTTTACTTGATGTAGACATGTGAACATTTATTGAATATAATTTCAATTGGAAATGTATTTTATAAACATTGAAATAGGTTAATTGCCACCAGATTATGATTAGGAAACACTAGATGCTATATTAAAACATTAAATATAACAACCTTTTATACATGACTGTGTGTGTACGTCACATAATTAATATGTGCATTATATTTTATTATATAATTCAAACATGAAAACCTATCTATTATAATAAATTTGGAAATGACCTGCAGTTTTCTTCTTTTCTTCTTTTTCTTACTTTTCTTCTTCCTTTTAATAAGCTCTTCATATTTCAAATATATTCTATTAGCCTGCAATTGTCTTTGGCTGGATTTAATTAAACTAAACTCTGCATAATGAAAGCAATATAAGTTGTAAATTACATAAAATTATATTTTGTATGAATTGAAAAGAGTGCTTTCTTTAACAATGGGTATCATTATAAGACGCATATTCTGAAAAAGCAGAAAGACCTGCAATAAGTTATCACAATTTCTATAATTTTAAATAGCAAAGCAAGCAAACTGTATTATGAATCTCAAAACAAAACTTCAAAATCACTTTGCAAAGTCATGAATTAATCATAGATTATTACTAAAACAGTGTTATTTCAATATGCTTTGTTGGTTTATTATGTTATTACACGTTTGCTGTGTTTATATCGGTATGTGTGATTATATAAAATGTAAATATTGCAACTATAACATTACAAAATCTATCTTATAAATATTAAAATAGAATTCACGAAACGTAAAAATATTCTAATTCGTAATACATTATATTCTTCTTCTTTTAAGTTGAATTTTCGAATCAATAATTTTGAGCATATTAAGGCGATATCGCTGTGTATATAGTGTCATTTTCATAGAAATAAAGCAGTCAAGAAATATAAAGTTATGTATAAATATTCAATGCATAATAAATAGTATTGTTTATAAGTAATAGTAATTAATTAATTACAATGTAAACCAATTGTAATGAAAATTAATAGGGTTGTAACTTCTTGAAAATTTAGGTTTTTTTCAATTAGTGAATATTAACAATGAGCATTAAATTCAATGAAACATTTACAAAAAAGGAGTAGGTACATTTTAAATATGTATACAACTCAGACTTTCAACTCTGTCAGTGCAGTTATAAAAATATTTGCAAAAAATGTGAAGTCAAAGACCAGCATGATAATTATTTCCTAATTGAGTACCACTATCTGGAGTGTGTCAGATCAGCAACAAACACGCAATTTATCAAGGATGTCCTATTCCATACTTTGTGGAAGATGAATTCGCAAGAAAATGGGAACTAAGTTATACAACACTTTTTGTTTGAAACTCTTATAATATGACTGTCTGAAGGGATATGGGTTGAGAACATTGCAAGACTTACCAATATTAATCTATGATTTCTGTGGCTACTACGAAAACACAGATACTCTTGGCTACATTTACACATCATAGGTTGTACACCAAGGTTACACTTTCAGCCATTAAATTGCCACTATGAAGTAAATACTGTTTACAATGTTACTTATACAATAGCTCTGTTCGTATTATACATAGTTTGAAAACATATCTAGAATATTTATTTTAATATATACCTTTGTATTTCTATGATATGTAGTTTTTGACTTATAACTATCGAAAGCATTTTCTCACAATTTACACACTTTAATTATATATGTTTATCTCTTATACCAATATAGAAATAATTTAAACATATTTATCAATCTATAGAAATTTAGAAATTTATTTTGAAATATCTATATAAAAATAAATAAATAATCTTGCAATATATATGGTTTTTGTGAACTTGACACATATTTAGTATAGTGTACGTAAGATAAGCTTATATTTTCAATATAACTGTACATAATATATAATACACTTTCAAACTTTAGAGGCGGTCATTTACTAAATAAAATGCCAATTTACTATCTCTGGTGACATCACACATTCTTTTGCGTCATAAGAGATATTTCATATTTCAGATAGTGCGTCATCTGATATTTTTATTCAAATTCAATTTTAGATACATGAAATATGATTTACATATATTCGAGGGAAATAAAGCTAAGCACTGCAATCACAAGTTTCCCCGTAAAATCTATTTGTAATTTTAATAGCGACTATTTTGGATTTCCTAATTTATAGGTGTCGTAAGTAAAATAAAGATTTACACTATACATCGGAAATTGATTAATATGTACAAATGATAATCCGTGTCAAATTTTGTGTTTTTATCTCAAAGTCCATTTTTTGGAATCTGCAATTCTATATTAATTATTATTATTACTCAATTTTTAGTGAAATATATCTTATCGTCATGATTTCGTCAGGCATGACGCCAAGACAACTTACAAGTTGCGAATAGCAAACTAATGGCTCCCAGAATACCTATGACAGGCAGAATAACCTGAGCAAATTCATTATAAGATTTCTTAAATTTGTCGAGCCTAACATCCACAGTTGTCTGTCTGTGTATTCCTAGAGCACTTATCGTTGTCGTTTGCCGCATTTTGGGAGTAAAAATAATTCGTTGCGCTGTCTGTGTCTTTGAATCTGTTGTTTCCTCTAAAACTGTAGAAGCTGTTGTTGGTATCACATCTGTAAACGCTGTACTTAATTCAGTAGTCATAGTGCTGCCAGTTGACGCATCATCATAAGATAATATTTCCGTTATTTCACCGCCATTGATTGTCGAAGGAGCAGTGCTAACCGTTACTGATTCTGTTGACTCTGCTTCAATCTCGAATGATTTACTACTCACGGAGGTATCCCTGGGGGTTTCCGCATTACTTTTAGTAGTTTCTTCCATGGTTTCTGAAAGTGGTACACTCAAACTCGTTTGAAGGTTTAATTCTGGCTCCATCGAACTTTCCTCTTCCGCTAGCTTCGTTGATACATTATCGCTGAGAGAATCATCCGTCATACTGGTTTCTTTCGGGGTAATTGTACCTTCAAAAGTATTGTTTGTAGTCAGAAATTCTGGTTCATTTGAAGTGTACTCCAATGGGTTTCCGACATCTGACGATACAGGTTCCGTTGAAGCCCTCTCGTAAGTATAAATTCCCACCATCGAGGCATCTGTTTCTGTATTTACGAATTCTGTTGGAGTATTTGTTTCTACTATAATATTTTCGAGTGTCGTGGTCATTTCGTCGGGCGTAATTTCATCACCATTAACCGTCGATTCTGAGTTCGAGAAGATTTCTTCTGTTGTTAATTCCGGTGTAGAATTAGAATTATTGCTCTCGACTGCTTCTGTCATCTCATCAGTTATAGTCAAGTCGGAATTTGTATTTTCGGCTATCGTAGTCATTTCGTCGGGCGTAATTTCACCACCAATAACCGTCGATTCTGAGTTCGAGAAGACTTCTTCTGTTGTTAATTCCGATGTTGAATTATTCCTATCGTCTGTTATTGTTATGGCGGAATCTGTTGTTAAACTTTCCATTGAATGAATCAGTAATAAGAGTAAATAAATTTCCACAAATACGAAGGTGCAAATTACGCTGGAACGATCGACCATAAAGGAAAACATTTGTCTTGGAAATAGTGAGCGTATTAGAAATGAAATACAGCAACAAATTTTGCTTTAAATATTGTGTTGTTAAAGGTAATTATACTGTTGTTAAAACATTGTTTTTCCTTATATAGAGATTTGTTTCATTACAACCTAGAATTAAGCTATGCAGCTGTTGTAGTAAACAAAGTTAACGTTGCCATCGTTTTACTTTTTCTATAAAAATATATTGTTAATGTATCCTTTTGATATAAGCGAGAATTACAATATCATTAATCATAGGGGATACCAGCAATATGCATACACTATACTGAATATACTATGTAGGAAATTAAATATATTTTAACATATATTAATAGATCATGATTTATTCATAGCTTCAGGATTATTCATAGAGCAGTTATGACCTCATAAAAACTGCTATTCTTGCTGTATGGGAGCATTTGTTTCCTGCATTACAATAACTCAATTTTTTCAACTGATTTACTAGTTTTTATATTTTACATATTTTATAAATTTGCTCTGACGTTATAATAGCTCATACTTATTTGTTGCATCAATGCTACTCTATTTATTTCAATGAACATATAAGCCTTATTTTTATGGAATTTGCTTCCAGTATTATTTCATTATTGTGATAATATTTTATCGACATCCAGCTTAAATTCATTCACACATAGCTTATAGTTAGGCTAATGTATTATGTTGACAATATAAAAACACATATGTATAATATATGAAAATTTAACTCCCCGGCAAATTCAGTAAAAAGGAAAAATTGCCGTGTTCTATTGTTTGATGCGTTATGATAGTATAAAGCTCTTATGAAATTAAGTAATGCGTATTATATAGATTATGTCACTTGTAGCTATATTTTCAAACACATTTTCACTGAAAAATGAATTCGCAAAATGTGTTTTTAATTTTCTGCAATAAAAATAATTTTATTTTTTTAAATATTACATAAAATTAATTAATATAAAAATCAGAATTTCATCGATTTTTCGAAAGAAATTCATTTTTTGTATTATATATGTTTTTTTATATTTTTTCAATTTAATCACTAATGAATAAGATAATGAGACAAGAAATGGGCTCATAGATAAAATAATAAAATAATTTAGTACCCAAATCGGAAATTGATTTAAATGACTCCCAAAAAATGTTACAATGGCTTTTATTTAATAAAATATAACATAAATTTAGTTAATATAAAATCATAGATTAAATACAATATGTTTCACAATATGTAGGTACCTACTATATAAACTGTATGGTATGAAAAATTGGGAAACATTTGGACAGAACTCTCCTTTAAGTAGATAACTATTCTCTCTTCTTGCTTATAGTGTACTAATAAGTCACATTTAATCGACGCCACTTTACGAATAAACTGACTCGCTGACAATCATATGTAATCGTTCTTTGTCGTTTAATGCGGGAAATTATAATAATTGTTTGTTATGAAAGGTTTGTTATTAATCATTGGAATGTTCGTGTCTTTGTAAATAATATTACTATTGTCGATATTTATTAACTACGTATATGTTTATTTTTAAAAATGGCTTTCTTCTTTATTTCAAGTGGATATTTTTAGCGTTTTCACGAGTATTTCTTTAGTTAATTTTTAACTTTTGAAAACGTACAATTTATTAGTTCAAACACGTACGAAATTGGACATTAGCTGTAGTGTATTAAAACACATAATAAATATAATTTCTTAGTATATCAATTGTTAAGTCTAATATTTAAACTATAAGAGGTTTGTCAACCATTGAAAATATAATTTTACAAGCGAATTATAAGATTACTATAAATGTATCTAAGATTTCATGTGCGCAAGAAATTTTTCGAAATATTTATAAGCTTATAGAAAAGCAATGTGCTTAATATCTCAATATACTCATTATTTGAAACACGTTGGTTTATAATGTATTAAGGAAGTACAATATGTATGTAACGATTAATATTTAAGCAATCATAATCGACTGTTATTATTTCTAAATGGATTTGTTAACATTTCGACTCACTCAGGGCAAGATATCCCTGTTATTTGTTCATAAATCTGTACCTAGATGATCGAGTTGGAATTTAGGAGTACTCAGAAGCCACGAAGTCTCAGTGTTTCATAATCAGATATATACTTTGGACGCTGGCAACTCATGTTCATGCTAATGACATTAACAGTGAGTTGAAAATACGGCATTGTTAATTAATGAAGCACTTCTTGCGAGTAAAATGTTCAATTCACTTATTTATACATGGGATTTATTTCAATATAAAAAAACCCAAATAATAACCGACTCAATATAACAATGTTATACAAGATATTTATTTATATTCTAACAAATGTCATGACTAAATATTTAATATATATTAAAACTTATTGAAAAACTGATATTGTATTAACTATAATTTCAGAATTATTGCATTCTGCATATTGTATATATATCTTTGTAGTCTCAAAATGGGCAATGTCAGACAGAGTATGTTAACTGCACATAAATATAAATATATTGAAAATAATGTTTTAAGTATAAAATTACGAAAATTACATATATATTAATAAACGTTATGCTATTTTAAAAATTGTGAGTGAATCGTCAAACGTTTTAGAGTAAATGAGTTATAGAAATAGAAATAGAAATGGTTAAGATGTTGATAAATTGGATTATTACAACTTTTATGTATGATTGTGTATATTTGGTCATTATTAAAAAAAAATGATAGTGGAACATTGGCACAATCTTGTGATACAATCAAATGACAATGGTACAATGGTACAATCTTGTGATACAATCAAATGACAATGCTATAATGGTACAATCTTGTGAAACAATCAAATGACAATGCTATAATGGTACAATCTTGTGAAACAATCAAATGACAATGCTATAATAGTACAATCTTGTGAAACAATCAAATGACAATGCTATAGTGGTACAATCTTGTGAAACAATCAAATGAATAATACAATTAATAAATATGATTTCAATTTTTGTTATCATTCATTGTTTTCTGTGAAAACTTAATTGTGTATGCAAAACATCGAGAATGAAAATGATTTAGAAATGTCAATTATACATATGCCTAATTCAAATATAAAATATTGTTTATGTATTATCATTGTCATAAAATTCTAAAATGGCTTAAATTTGATTTATATTCCAAAATAATTTGTTTTAAAATTAGTATAATAATTATTATGTTATTGCAATAAATAGAATATAATAAAATAAGTGTTTCTAGGAGGCCTTGAGTTAATGGTTTAATTCATTCTGAACATAACATAATTAATAATTGGTTAAAAAATATATATAAAGTCTTACGTTTAGTATAGAACGCAGAGTATACTATTTAATTTAACTAAAAGTTAATAACGAGGATATTAATTAATATCAGAATTCATGAGATTAATAAGTAAAGTAAACTATATAATTTGACTAACTTGAATAAATTTCAAATATTATTTTTGATGAGTTCATCAGCATAATGTCTGGAGTTTTGTATTTACTATCTTTATAAGAACAAAAAAAGAACAGTATGAAGCAATATACAATTTAATTCATAAACTTATTCGTCAAAGTATAGTTATCATAAAGAAGCCAGAGTAAATATTTAAGGTTTAAATTGTTCTGAGATGTAAAATTATGAAAATTTAACGTTATCCTCATTTTAAACTATAAGTAAGAATGTATTATACATTAGTTTTCATTAGAGCTTTCTCATATACAAAGTTTAATTACTGTTTATTTTCAGCGGATGTTTCTTAATGTTTTAGCTTTACGAAGTATGATGAGAGATCAAACGAAATATGACATGTCGATGGTAAGTGAAAAAATGATACTGTCTATAGGCTGCTGTTGAGGCATGAATAACTGACTCATAAAATACAAATTTAGTTGGAACAAATCAATTTACATACCTTGATTTTTATAATTAAAATTTCATAAATATGAAAAGTTTAGATTATTTGATTTAATTTCTTAATCTAAATTTCTAAAAATGTGATCGATGTTCAAAAATATGCAACACTCATTACTTGTTTAAAAAAAATGATGTATTTTGTAATATCTTTATTTGTTTTGTTACAAATTGATACACAATACAAATATATCATTCACTTCAAAATAATGTGTAACTATATTATAAACGTAGGAAACTGGCAAATATTATAACTAATTCTAAACTGATAACAACTTTTTATAATTCTATATACATTTTTAATATAAATTTTCATTTTGTTATTTATATTATATAGACGAAAACAGCGTTTTATAACAGGAAATATACTGCAAGTTTTACTTGACTTTATTGTAAATATTGAATTTTATTGATTTTGTGTCCTACACATTATCAATTGAGTAGAAAAATGGCTGAAATATCGATCCTGTTTGTTTGTCGGAGGTTTGGGCTAAATATATATATAATTTAAGTTAGATATAAATACATCACCTCTAGATAGACTATGCATCATCTAAAGCTGTAATATTGATAAGTTTTGAAAGATAAGGGCAGTTAGAAGGGTTGAATAAGTATATTTCATGAAAAACTATATTTTCGAACCTTTATATAGGTAATAGATATGTGAATTAGCGTTTTGGTAACTTTTGTTTTACTAGTTTCGGTCGCTTTTTATAAGTTACGGTCACTATGGAAATATAGCGCCGTTATGAAGTACGCTTTACGGTCACTATTTTAGTTGTTTCGGTCGCAATTCTAAGTTGTGGTCACATATTACGTTAAAACGTGTTAGTAAGTAGTTTTAGTAGTACTTTCCATAGCCATTTTGTATCTGTTTCGGTATCAATCATACCTCCCCAATACTCTTAAACAGTGTTTTGACACCAACATTCTACATCTTTCCATTTCGTTTCATTTATATTATGCCATGCATAATTTACGGTTACAATTTAGAGGTGACTGTAAAATACAATACATATACATAAGTAGTAGGGCAGGAGTAGCTTGACTCCACCTCCCCCCCCCCCCTTGGTGAGGGGGGGGGGCCTCACCAATCACGATCGAGTACGGCCAGCCAATGGCAGAACAGGAAGAGTATAAAACAGAAGCGCGTGCTTAAATAAACCTTTAAAATTCTTTGCGCCAAATTCAAATTTAAAAATGCGGGGGATTATGTGGCGCCAAATTCATATTTAAAAGTTCGTGGGGTATAAAAAATAAAAAAAATTGACGCGCGCGTCTTTTTGTCTGTTTAAACAAAACTCTTTGCGCCAAATTTAAATTTAAAAGTGCGTGGGATTGTGTGGCATCAAATGCAAATTATTAAATACTCGCCAATATTTTTTTTAAACGGGGAATTATGTACCATTATTAAATCGTATTTAAGGGAAAAACTTTCTGGAACACCCATGTTTAATACTTTTCTATTAATCAGAGGCACAAAAATATTCACGCAACAACTATACATAGGTTACATAATTACTCCTTGTTTTAAATTTCAGTAGTATAGCTTTATATAACTGTATTTGGAGAAAATTAATAAATTGCTAAATAATATAACTAAACTTCTAAGTAATTCTGTATTTGAATGCTAAAAATACGCAAAACTCTTAATTGTATTCCTTAATGTATGCTCCGGTAGGGAACTTTTAGCATACTTTTAGGAATC
>JAYRBW010026105.1:0-12407 GCA_036023295.1 Invenusta paracnida
TTAGGTGTTAAATTTATGTATGTATACTAGATAAATACTATGTATACTATATTATGTTTACTTCACATATTATATTTATTTACAATTTAATGATCTTATCATCAATGTTAATTTTTTTATTATGAAATGTTTATTATGTATAACCTTTATTCAATTATAAATTAATTATCTTATCATTGAGGTATTTTTATTATGAAATATACATCATAAGAAAAGATATTTGAAAAAATGAATAAAAGTATATTTCAAATTATATATATGAATATAGGGTATAAAAAAGAAGTATATATCAAATATTAAAAATGTCAGACTGACACATCACACAGCCAATTATCACCAGCCGGAATGGTTTACCTCTAACTAGGAGTATGCATGGTAGAAAACACAGGCTCATATTATAACATACATAACCATAGAGTATACTCTATGATACTCTATAATACTCTGTGATACATAAGTGGCATATCACATATATTGTTGTGCTAGAAAAAGAGGCATGCTGGTAGATATACCAAGGCTTTATAACACAACAATTGTTTTTGTTCTCAATTTTTATTAGTGGATAGCAGGGTTGGCGGTTGAATTATATTACAATGCATACAAGAAAATTTGTTCCACATAAATGTGGCGATAAAGTGGGGTTGGGGGCATAAAACTGGGGTTTGACTGTAATACTAATAGCCTCTAGAAGTACAACATACCCTAGAAAATTGATGAAAAATCTGTAAAGCTAGAACTTTTATCTCATAATTTGTTTTCCATAATTTACTAACTGATACTAATCATTTCTAAAAAATAAATTTATGTGAAATATTTACTACATTTACACTTAGAATTATTTAATCTTATAATATAATCTTATAATATAATAGATATAATTTAATTTCCACAGTGACAATGACTAATCTATAATCTATGACTGTCTATACTATATATACATATAATATAGACTCCTGATAATAAGATTTAATTTAGATTATAACTATTATATATCAATATGTTAATAGTGTACATATTATATATTTCATTGACCATATAAAAATTTGTACCACTTAGCTATTGATCAGACAAATCAAATGCTGTCATACTTAAAACTATATATTATTCTATTATTTAACTTGAAATGCTCTATTAAAAACACACTGGCACTGGCATTATCAACAGTTTTTAAAGTTTCAAACAAAAAATATTAAGTCGTGCAGAATATTTTTACTTGGTAGTGTAGACCAAATTGAAATAATACTATTTTTATTACAGATGACTAATAGAAAATTATTGCTTTTTGTAGCTTCCATATTTGCAATATGATTTGTGGAATTGCCATGGCTAATAATGAAGCTTTGTCCCCCCCCCCTCAAATAAGTGCCAAAATTAAAAATAATATAAAATTAAAACAAAACATGCATAACATAGTCATACATAATTCATATAGAATTAGCTATGAAATTATGGTTAATTCTTCCAAATTTTTAAAACAATGAGAATTTATGGAAAGTTATTAGAATTATGATACATTAAAAGTTTAAAATTACCTACAAACAGTTAAATATTTACTTGCATGAATTAGATTTTTTATTTACTGGAAACACATATTATATATATAAAAAATTAATAGGCAACTAAAAAATACGTCAAAGAAGTTAGTAACAAAAATTTTCAAACATAAATTTAAAAACCAAAACAAATTTAAGGATTGGATATTTAAAAAGTCCTGATACACAAATTATTTTGTTTATTGCATTTCTGGGTAGTAGCCATAATTTATATTCATCTCTAAAATATATAGTTATAGAAACTATAGATAACAGGACTTTTAAAATACCTATCCAATAATAAAATGAACACTTTTTAATAATAATAATAATAATGACTTTTATTTATTATTACAACATGTCAGTGACAATTTTCAAAAATAATACTCAATGATACAACAACGTTTACAGATATATAGATAGTCCATGGAAGGATTTAAAAGAAACGAACAATAGAGTTTTTAAATCTGGTTGTTCTACAAAAGGTAGTTCTGGAACTTGGTTGCCATGTGATATAGCCTGTATTCCTAAATGCGGATAGGATGTTGTGCAGTAGGTGATCTTGGTTTGTCATCTTCTTTGTCATAGTTTTGCAGATATTGTTAGTGAATTCTCTGAGAGAGACTGGAGGTTTACTTCCTATTATGTTAGCCACTCTCTTTTCCACCTTGAGCAGCCTATTCATGTTGTTTTGAGATAAGTTGCAAAAAGCTGGGAACCCGTATGTCAGGATGGAACGGACGAGGCTGTTGTAACATATCCATAGCTTGACTTTCTCTATGCCACATGATGTTAGAATCTTAAGATAGAAAAGCCTTTTTGAGACTTTGCCGACAGCTGATGCAACATGGAGGTCCCATCGAAGGTTGTTACTGACTCCCAAGAGTTTAGCGCTTTTGACTAAGAAGATGTAATATATAAAAACGTACAACAATGGCAGTTTATGGTCATACCAGTCCTGGACCATGCTTATTAAAAACAACAATTGATTATTTTTTTCACTAAAACGTCTGAAAAAATTTGTAATGACCTCTTATCAAATTTAAGGACCTGTATCAACCCTGCACATAGCTAAATACTGGGTAAGGGACTGCGAGAAGGGTCCAGTGTACAGTTTAGGCGCGTCTGGTTTATAGGTGCTATTTAATATAGAAAAGATAGGAGGGAAGTATTGGTTCTTTATCTGGCGTCCAGTTTGAACAAGCGTCCGGATTAGGCGCGTCCGGTTTAGGCGGGGTAGACTGTATGTGTATATGCTTCTAAAATATATATTTTAAAAACTGATACTCTGAATTATTTCGGAAATATTCGATATATAACTATGCATTATCATAAATTTATTCTCACCTTTACAATATTTTTAATTAACAATCAAATATTAAACTTATACATGTCTAAGCTGCGTTTTGTATAGTATTATTATTCGATTTTATAACTAATTCAATGTTTTATTCTTTAAAATTTTTTTTTCGTATTAAATTCTTATAAAAAACTATTTTCGTGTACCATCAGAACACGCCTATAGCTGCCTCGGACGATGCAGTTGCACCACTTAAGTCGTCTATTTGCTGCAAACATTCTTCCTCGATCACGAGCACTCTACCGGAATCTCCAACATTGTGGAGTTAGATTTCCAAATGTCGTCAGGGGATATACCACCTCAAAACAACCCTCCAGTGAAACGATTCCACCCGAATTATGGACTCCTCCAGATGATAGTAGAAGGTAAATTGAAATGTGGGTTATAGGAGATAGGCAGTCGAATATTAAAAGCTGCAACAAAAATATTTGTGATACTATTTTATAAGTTCTAAGGAAAAATCCTCAAAACCTATATAATATTGGGAATTGCATAATTTATTCATTTTAAATCACAGGAAACATTAATTCAAGAAAACACTCATGATTCTTATTTTTTGTTTTTAATTATAGATAGAATTGAAGGATAAGTATTTCGTAGTTATAGATCTACAAAATTATAAACTTAATAATATGTTAAAATGAATTGCACTAAGGGTTTAGATTCTGCTAGTAGATTTGAATGTTTAGTTAAGTTTAAAGAGTATTGCACTCGAACATTATTTGATATGTGTGTATGTATATGTTTAGAAAATATACCTGTTGAAAAAGCATACCATTCCTTTGAATTGAAGAAATTGGTACCTCAATTGAAACTGCCAAATCAATTGTTTAGCTTGTGTTTCAAATATTATAATGATTTTTTAGTTTACTTCTTAATTCTTAATTTTTCAAAACATATTATACACCGAATTTGATTCGCGGCCGAGCTTGAAGAGTTATAAATGTGTATATTGTATATGTAGTTGTTTACCAAAGACAGATCTCAGTTTTGGCTATAATTTAGTGTATGATTCAGGTTGCTATTAGTTTTCTTCATTTGTTGTATTTGAAAAAATTCGTTTGTCAGCATTTTATAGTTTTTGTTTAACAGTAAAGTTAATTTTTTTATTTGTATGATTTCTACATTTTCTGAATTAATTTTGTGCGTCAAATAGTACTAAATCTTCGACATGTTTTTAACACATTTTACCAATTTTAAATGTCATAGATATTATTTTATGTGGTATCTGATATTAAAAACAACCATTATTGTTTACTTGCAGAATAAATATACTTTCGTATTTAAACAAATCTAGTGAATATGAATTTTGATAAACTAATTACTTACATAAGATATTAATGATTACAATTAATTTACATAAGATTAAAAACGCTATAAAGACAATTAAAACGCACCATAAAATATCCCAACTTACATTATTAATCGGCAATGACCATCTAACTGCATTGATAATGTATATAAAACTAACCAACAGAACCTATTATTAGTTACAAATGATGAGCAGATAAAGAACATATATTATGAGTAATCACTACTGTATTTATTTGGTTTGAGATATGTTTATTTTATTTCTTCCTTTTTTATACTACATATATAGCATGTTGCCCACATGCTACCTTGGCAACATTATTTTAACTCAGTTTATCTTGCCAATTACATACTAGATTTATCTCTCTGCTTTCAATCATGCTAGGTACCTTTTAACAATAGTATTGCCCTCTATCAGATTCTCCCTGAACCAGAAAAAGGCGGGAGATGAGAAAGAGGACGATGATGAGGCATCAGGTCCAGTTAAGTACTCGGAGAGAACCAAGTGGCATGCAGGGATGTCTATGGGGAAACCACGGGAGGCGCCCTGGTACCAGTCCTACAGCATCGCTGGGAGTCTCGGCGCATTTCTCCTCTATTTCCTAGTTCTGCGAGAGGAGAACTCGATTGATGATCGACTTTATCAACCACTTCCGATTGAAAAAGAGCGTCTACTACTTCTTGGTGGCAGGAAACGGCCTCCTCTCCCAGACTACATTGCTAAGCGTCCCTCAGACTCTACGTTAAAATAGAGGGAACTGTTGTGGACATGTATACATTTGACATCTGAAAATGAAATTTGAAAAAAAAACTACATATTATATATACAGCCTTCATAGAGTAACACATATTAAAACAACAGGACTTACTTTGAAAAATTAATCCCCTTTCTAGGCCACAGCATATTTGAAATCGAATACGTTTAAGGAAATATGTGTTGTACACTATCCTTTTGTGAATTTTCTACATAGGTTCTAGTACAATGTTCCTCGTCTGATATGGGCATTCTTGTATCAAATTCGTTTGCCTGATAATTTTTTTTATTGCAGTTCTGTTTTCACTTAAATTAAAATTTACATATTGCTATATGAAAGTCAATAAGAAGATACATGCCTGGTATTACACCATATTGTATATAATATATTACGTATTTTTTACAGTTTTAATGATCTAGGTTTGAAGCAATAGTGACAGATACTCACTGAGAGACAAATTCATAAAAATGATAGTGTTTTTTATAACGAGAAGGATGTACTGTGTCGCTTGTGTACGTTCTAAATGTTATTTGTGCAAATATTTTGACCCATACTCTAATTAACTGCATCTCTTATTTTTAGTAAATTTCTTCTCGGTTATATGTTCTTATTTATATTTCTCACAAATGATGCCTGTTAACATTTACTCATTATTAATAAACATCTTAATAATTCGTCTTAAAATAGTGTTATGTGTTAAGCATACATAATATGTATATGTAAATATACGACTGAATTTACATTTATATATCTTTGAATTCAACTAAATACTATCTATTAAAATTTGGTTAAAATAATAAAACTGTCAAAATCAATTGTGAAAAATTTTGATAACATCTATTACCTATAACAGTCAAGCGGGAAAAGGTTTCGAAACGTATGTAACAAATGGGCATTTTATAATCTAATGTAAATACTCTTACTCTTCATTACCAGGAATTGAAATATTATTATTGTGTACTTTTATCTCAAATTAGACTCTTTTTGTCATCTCGTGATATATGTAATATATTGAAGTAAATTCCATTGTAGACAAGGCAGTTTGTTAACATAAAAATAATTGATAGGTACTTTTTACACTATATATAAATAAATTAACCTTTTGTCCTTTTATATTCTACATAATACATTTATATTAAATTTGTTTATAACGGTCTGTTGATTTTTATAATATTTACAAATACCTACTTGCATTCTTTTAATAATATTATATTATAAAAACATTATGCGTTCAAAAATGTGAGTTCATAAATGGTTGCTTAATTCATACCTACCTCTATAATTTATTTATATTATATCTCTTGGAATGACAGATAAAAAGTGAAGTGTATAAATTTATTATATGCTCTTTTATACATGGTTACTCTTATGCCTAATTATGGTCTTCCTAGATTTCCTTTTCTGGTTTCTAGTAAGTTCCTGTGGTTATTCTTAATATACCTACCGTATATCTTTGACAATTTTTTTCCATTTTAAACATTGGTAAGAAATATACATAGGTATATGTATAAATATTAGTATGTACAGTAACTTATACTTGCAGAAATAACGGATTTTGTTTAAAGGAACTTGTAGTGTTAAAGTATGCACGACATATGCTCAAAATCTAATTCTTGAATATATTAGTCTAAATAACTTAGATTTAAGAATATGTTTTATTTTCATGTGCTTCTTTGTGACAACAACAATGTATTAAATATTTTATTGTATAACAAATTGGAATAAAGTTCACGAAAACAAAAAGCCATAACGCAATATACACTAAAAATGAAATATGTCAACTCCCATCGAAATGTTATTTAAAAATTATTAAGATGAAAGGAACCAAATTATCTTGACGATGCCAATATACGACAAGTGGAAACCTTTATAGTGTTCCATAGTCTTAGAAACACAATATTCAATACGAAATGTGATTAATTTATAACCATTGTCCCATATTTCGGGTATGGAAATATAATAATACAGTAATATACCTTATTTATTTCGAATATTTAAAACGTTGGTCAAACCACAAATGAGTACAACATGGAGAGGTAGTATATATTAGAGGGACATATGTGGCATTAAACATACTAATAAAATATGAACAAAATAATAAGAGTATATGCAATTAAGTACTTAGACAGATATACCTACAATTAGTAGGTATATTAATTATAGCGAGGAACACGCAATTATTTGAATACATTGAATTTATATTATATACAGGTTTTTACAAAGATTATGCTTTCTATTATTACGTTGTCCGCGATTAGTAGATAGTTAACTTATTTATTTAATAATTCGAGGTGGTTCATTTATTAAATTCTGTTTTTAAAATCGATTAAAATGTTTTCGCAGACCAATTAATTGCATAAATTATAATCCGTTGATCATTTATTAACGAATTTGGAATTCACCATTTGCAATTCCAGAATTAATAAATTATCAAACATGCCACTATAATTAGATTTAATAAATACTATAAACAATTAATACTAAACAAATGTCTATGATTGAGATCATAGTAGTCAACTTAACTATAATATCTTAATTAAGAATTACTTATATTATGCAACTCTGAATGTCATGCTTACGTGAAATAACTGCTTATTAGAACACAGTTTTGGGTATATAATTTTTCATTGCACTCGATTGCTTATTATGTATAAATATTTTACGAATATATGTATGTATAAATATATATGTGAATAAGCAAAATTGTATTTTATGAGGATATCTTGTAAAGGTACGTATTATAATAATCAAGCTAAACAGGCAATTTACACAATAATATAGGTAACCACAACGTTTGTCAACATACGTTTAAATTATATATAGAAACCAAGGACTTCTAATATAGTAGGACGGTGAGCTCCAATTCAGTGTAAAATAGCTGGTAGGCCGATTTTAAAAATGGAATAACTATATAATATATCGGTATACAATTTGAATACAGTATTCTTGAGGATGTTTCCGAGCTATAATTCTAAAATATTGTTGAAAAATATGAATTCTTAACATTATACAAACAAAAAATGTCAAGTTTGAGGTAATTTCAGTTTTCCAGAAAAAACGGCTATCTTTACTTACTGTCATCGAATATATATATAATACTCTCTACTTTATAAAAACAATCATATTCTAGTATATTTTCTTAGCTTTCTAAGCATGTATAACTGCTATAATGATATCTTTAAAAATGTATAATACAATATAAGACTAATCTATATTTTAATTTAAAAAATATGGAAAATCATCGCATATATTATATTTGATACTACCACATAATAATATAATGTCCTAATAACACTCAAAATATACGTAAAAAATATTCAGTAATCAAAATTTTATTTACACATTAAACTAATTCATCAAACATAAAAAATTATTATACAACAATTTTTTTGAGAATTAAGGCATCATAATATACTAAATTGATAGTTATGTAATGTACAAAAATAACTTGAGTTATTAGACTACAAAAATAGTAATCAATGTTGTTCATATACACAGGTTATAATGATATATATCAAATTTTATCAAGTTTGCAAGTTCTGGGCTAGATATATATACCAATTATTGAGATGTCAGTTTTCGTAATTCATGGTTTGTCAAAATTAAAAGAAGGAATATTGTTAGATTTCGCAACAGTACCTTTAACATTTTATATTAACAAGTCCGAGAAATAGATAATATGTCAAGGTCAGTATGCTGATTACCATAAACAGTACCTATCATAAATATGTAGAAAGAGTTTTTAAACGAATTCCATAAGTGATATTATTGCAGTACTTGAAGATAGCGAAGCACAGTTCTGTAAACATAAAGGAGCCAATCTGGAGGATGTGATAAGCAACCTTTATAAAGGCTTTTACTGATTTAGTGAGTATACTCACTAAATCAGTAAACACTGAGGCAGGAGATGTTGGTAGATCACATTTTGGGAGACATTCTTTGGAGGTGATGTATCCAGCTGCAAAGTATAGACCGGCTCGTTCCTCCTCTGAAATATGTTGGGTATTTGCAACACTGTCGTCAAATGCCATTAGTTCATTGTCTGTAAACTCTTTCATGCAACACTCGGATCGATGAGTTGTAACGTTTGAGCCAGTCTCAATCAATTTGGAATACAACTGCATTAGGCGGAATCTGGCGCTAGATAAAACTTGGTCCAGACAGATGGTAGCAGCCTCCATTCAATTGCCTGAAAAAAGATTGAATGAAGGATCTATTATATAATATTAAAGCAATAATAATAGGGGTAATTAGAAGATTTAATGAATACAGATGTAGAAGGCATAACTATATATTAATAATAATACAGACACAGTGATTTATAAAAATAGCTGTTCTTGCCAGAAATTAAAGTATTAATATTAGCCACCAATTTTGTATTGATATTTATGAAACTTACATGAAGCTAGCATATTTTTTGTTGTTTTAGAATACTTTATTTATTGTACAGTTAGTGTAACTATGTTCCGAAATATATTGAAAAATCTTACAGTGGTGTATCCGAGGGGGGTTGCTAATTGGATGCTCGAAAATTTTCTGTGCTACGCATTTCAAGATTTAAGTATGAAAAGTGTTATTAATTGTCACAGAAACT
The DNA here is from genome assembly GCA_036023295.1 of Invenusta paracnida. Classification (NCBI taxonomy): domain Eukaryota; kingdom Metazoa; phylum Platyhelminthes; order Proseriata; family Coelogynoporidae; genus Invenusta; species Invenusta paracnida. The sequence continues at coordinate 9,553 of JAYRBW010026105.1, forward strand.
TCTAATTTCCTATCTATAATATAATATAGGTCCACATAGCTTTCTTCCACTTTAACCAAAAAATGTAATGCTATCACTATATCACACTTTGTAATACTATCTTTGAAGTCATTCTAATATTTAATGACATCAATAGAGTTAAATGCTTCCATTTCGTCTGGAACAGCTGATCTCACAAATCTAGATGAAGAGATTTTTTCATTCACTACATCTCTTCTGGCATTGTATTTGGAATACATGATTTTGGTACATTAAGGAAAATAGAAGGAGGGTATTTCGGGTATTATAAAAAAAATATAATTTTTCTGTTCTATTTGTTGACATTGTAGTGAACATCGTAAAAAATCCTTTAAATCATGTTATAACTAAATCAAAATATCACTATATGGCTATATAGGATATTATTGAAATAGCATGTATATAATATGAGTACACCTAAATAATATCACAATACAGTTTCCCTTTAATATATATGGTTATTATTATAGAGTAATTATACTATTTATTTAATCTTTAATTACTGTACATGGTTATTATACTACAAAATTAATAATATTTATGCTCATTTACTGTTTAGGGATCATGTAACGCAAAAAGAGAAGGCGAACCAACATTTACTGTTCCAGTAGTGATAGTGAGCTGGATCAAAGCACATATGATCGGTACCTATTTGTTAAATTTATTTTCAATTTAGTACTATTCGTCATATAAAATATGGGTCTATTTAAAAATCACTTTATGCGATAGACATGCCTTTAATAAAACTCTATACTAACAAAAATAAATGTTTGTATTATATAGTTCTAATAGGGCCGGATTTATTATAGCAAGTTGAAATTTAATTCAATTCCATATTATTGCCATACACTTAGTTTTTTTAGTACCTTTGTGACATAGAGCGTCACACGAAAACATACATTTTGTAATATTATATTGCATGTCACGAACGTACTCGTGAGCTACATATATATATTACCACAACCGGTTCGTGATAGCTTGCACTCTTTGTTTTATAATTTAAAAACAGAAGTCAACGAGTTGGTGATAGAACTGGTATAATGTTACATAAGTAGATAGGAGAGCCGTAGCTTTTGGGCAAGTTTGTTTCTGGAAGATTTGGGGATGATTTTGTCTCTTGTTGGGTGCGTATATATACTCTCTAGGATCTGGAGACGTCAGATCTAGGCCTACAAAGGAATTTTGCCACGTGTATATCACGTCGGTGGTCTCATATCCTGATAGTATTAATTGTAGTACTTAACTTAATTTTATGGTCTCCCTTAGAAATCTCCTCCTTTCGTCCCTTTTAAATAAGTTTAATGTTTAATTTCAAGGATTCTATCTTCTTAAGAGGCGCCGACCACGCCTCTTCTAGGGTTGTCATTCCCTGATCACGCTGCCACATGGCGGTTCACACGAGGGGAACCTCTTGTTCTTACAATTAAGAACAAATAAGTACAAATAATCTTATGAATAGAAGGGCTGTTACCCCGAGGTTCACCCTAATGCATTAATTTCAACTCTTATTTAAGTTTTTAAACTTAGCAAAACATAAAAGTTATTTTTCTTATATTTTGATAAACTTAGAATTAATCAATCTGTTAAATTATTATTAACTCATTAATTTCTAGCTGGCTTTTTACATTAAGCTATTAAATTATATGCTACATCATGCATTTAATAAATGACAATTTAGTACAATTTAGTAGGCCTTGAGAAAAGACCTAAATAATTTGTCTTAGTTACTAGGTACTATATCAGTACATATTACAAAAATATTTAATCGTTAATATTGTAATTTTAATTCACATAATTTTTTTAATACCTATTAAAATTCTTCGTGGATTATAGGCATATGTAGACTGAAAGCAATTCCACAAAACATTAAAAGTGTATTTGTATATATGATCTAATATAGAATAAAATTGAAATCACCCATAATTTACATTATATATGAGTATTATAAAAAAATTTAATATGTTTAAAAATTAAACAACATACAAAATAACAGTTTAAATAATACTATATGTGTATTAAATTCATATGTATATAACTTTTACTATATCATTTGTCCTGTATGGAAGGCCTCGAGGTCCCAAATAGATAACGGATAAGTATAGAGCACAGCCCCTTCAGTATGTTTTATATGTAAACTCTTGTGAAATAGAGGCTTAAGTAGACAACTACCTTACATATATTAAAGTGAAGCAGACAACTATATAGTATAACCTAATAACTTTAATGTATTTATAATATATACAACAGGCGCGTCGGAACATTTCAAAGAGTGGGGGGGCCTGTGATAGCCGAGGGCACTCTTGACTGACATTTTATTTAGAATTCTATAGCAAAAAACTGCAAAATTCCCTTAGAAAATATTTTTTATTAAAACATGTTTTTTGAGCATTAATTAACTATAAGTTATGTACATATTGAATAATTATAATTATAAATAACTAATAGTGTCGGCCGCACCCGTAAATTTATATTGATACAAATGGACTTAATCCTTCTTCGGAAGCACATTTATATATATTTAAATTAATTAATTTTACTTTACATAGACGGGAATTTACTTACATAGTTATAAGGCATATCACCGTCTATTTAAAGTAAAATTAATTTATATAAATATATATAAATGTGATTCCGAAGAAGGATTAAGTCCATTTGTAACAATATAAATTTCCGGGTGCGGCCGACACTATTAGTTATTTATAACTAATATTATCCATTAATTTAATAAACGTTGGCTTGTCAATGTGTGTGCTACAATCAAGTAGTACACAGTTGCAGTATAAGAATGTTTATAGATAGCTACAATTTTGAGGAGCGATGGTCAAATGGTTACGACG
>JAYRBW010026116.1:4219-33679 GCA_036023295.1 Invenusta paracnida
CAAAAGTTTCAAACAATTTTCTAATCTTTTGCTTTTTCTGTTTGACTTCAACTATGAGATCTTCCACTAGGATTTCTTCACCGAAGCTCATTCCGAAATTGTCCACAGAAATTGTTTGCTGAGTTTCTGTTTCTTGTTTGCCAATATCTTCAATGTACTGCATGGAAGCATTTTGTAGTGTCCATTCATTATAAATATTGATCTCGGCTGTTTCTGGTTTAAACGTTTGCTGAACAGAAACCATTTCGACATTCCATTCTAAATGTGTGTGATTGTTGATGGTGGTTATTTTAATATTAGGCTGTGAAATAGCGTCTTTAGTGGTTATCTCCCCAAAAATGTTACAATTTCGGTGAGGATATTTGCATACTTTTTGCGATTGAAAATCTTTGAAGTCCACGCCAACTGTTTGACAATAACAAGATTCAAAATGTTTTTTTACTGTCTGTTTTTTCTGTTTGACTTCAACTATGAGATCTTCCACTATGTTTTCTCCACTGAAGCTTTTTCTAGGCTCATTGTGCGTCTTTGTAGTTTGATAAACATCTTTTTCTGTGTTTTTTTGCATTTCTTTATTTTCGTTTGATATTTCTAACCAGGTCGACAAATTGGCATCTGTTTGCCTCTGCATTTTTGACTGTGTTGTTGTTTTCCATTCACTTTTCTGCATTGCAAAATCTGAAGTGAGTGGACTGTACTGACATGTTTTATTTCTTTGGGACCCTGGATATTTCTTGTTACTCATGTCATCTTCGTCGTCTCGGTTCCTCTGAATCGCCACCGATAAACTTCTTACAGTTGTTTTTTGTTCATACTCTGGTTTTGGCGCATATTGTACCCATGTTTCACGAAATGTTTTTTTTGGCTCAGGATCAACAATGCTTTCTTTTGCATACGAAGAGTCATTGTTACATATTCTTATTTGCGGTTTATACTGAACCCAGGTGTCTTTTAATTCATGTTCAAATACTGTGCTTAATTCCTTATTTGGTTTTGAAATTATGCACTGTACCCACGACTCAGCAAATTCAACGTCACATCCTACACATGAATTAACTTTATTTTTATTTATTTCATGTAAAGGGGATGCAATGCGATACTTGTCTGATGTATATTCACTATTTTCATTATAAATGGATAAATCATGAGAAATTGTTTCATGCTCATATTGTGCGTTAAAATCATTAGTTTCTTCTCTATAGGAACATCCCACTGTTTTTCTTTCTACAAATTCGTTGCATTGAATATTTACGTGTTTTAAAGGCAATTCTTTAAAAGTCCCTGAATGCTTAACGTTTTTCGTGCTATCTGTTTGTACAAATATTTGTTTGATATCTTTAATAGAACAAGATTCACTCTCTACTAATGCTTTTGTGTTTGGCAGTATCTTCTCCGAATGCTTTTGTATAGTATCGGAAGAAGTATGCTCTTCGACAAGTGTAGATCTGTTAGTATTACATGTTTTATCGTTATGCTCAACTTCATAACAGTTATTTTCAGTTATCATATTCAATCTTTGTGAGGACACATAAGTGTTTTTAGTTTCTATTTCGAAACATGGCCAGCTTTCTGTAGTATAGGAAATATTTTCACAACTTACATTTACCATTTCACACTTATTGTCAACTTGTGCAGCCACTGTTGTCATTAAAATATCGTATACACTGGCACTTTCAACTGTAAAGTTACCTTTATATTGTACAGCTCTATCATCAGAAGTTAGTTCAAATATCCCATACGTGTCTTTAAAAATAAAACCAGTGCACTGATTCTCAGATTCCTTTGTTTTACATTTTGTTTCGTTAGCTTGGTCATTTATTTCAACGTTGAATTGTACTGCAATTTCATTTGTTAAATGCTCAGCATATACATCACAATCTTTTAAAGAAATGGGATATGTGCAATCAGTTTTAGCGGTTTTGTGAGTAATCTCAAAACTAGAATCAGTATCTACATGTAATTCTTGATTGAACCATGTAGAAGAATCATTGAATGTTTCTGTTACTGTAATTTCTTGGCAATATTGCGTAGCATTATTGAAACGCTCAATTTCTGCTCTACTTTCTGCTTCTTTCATTGTTTCTTTCATCTCGTACTGTACAGAAATTGACTGTGTAGTGTTCTCATTGCTTGAGTTATTGTCAATTACGATTTTTTCTAAATTTGTGAATATTTCAACATCAATCGAAATATATTCATTATCATTTGAAGAATCCACTATCAAAGGAGATGCCTCATTGAATTGTGATGTTTGTTCCTTTGTTAATGTTTCATTGAACACTTCAGTCGTTGTAATATTAACTGTAAAATCCTTTTGTACACTTGTATCTATTTGAAAATATTCGGATGACTCGGTTGAACTATCAATCAATAGATTTTCAGAACTTTTACTCGAGGCAAATGAATTTTCAGCGGTCAATAATTTAGTATCAGATTGTGTAGTTGCTACTTGGACTTGTATACCAAAAGTGGAATGAGTATTGTTTATCTCTGTTTTTGTATATATCTCTTCAATGTCTTTAACAGTAAATTCATTATTAGATTCAGCTTCTAATAATCGTACTTCTTCATTATATTGGGAATTAAAATCTAATGACAATATTTCATTAGAAGCTTGACTGTTCTGCAAAGTAAGGTTTTCAATTGACTGTATTGATCTATTATGTGTGTCAAATTCAACGATACTATTGGTTTCGGAATAAGTTTTTATTTCATTATACTGCAATTCTACTTGTGCATAGGCTATTTCAAAAAAATGTCCAACATCCCTTGTCGTCCAAATTTCTGACTTCTGAACAGCAATATCTGTTTTTTCCGGTACAAAATTTGATCCAGAATCCACATTAGAATCAACAGGAATAACTTCCATCGAAAAATTGCAGGTGTTGAATTCATTATCCGCACTGCAATGTATAACCGAGAACAGCTCAACTTGTGTACTAATTTCTGAATTGACAATGTTGCATTCATTTGATTTTGATGTAACATACAATTCGGCAGCTTTAAATTCGGTTTGTTGTTGTCTCTGCATTTCTGGAACTATTTCACTTTCATTTGTAGTGCTTATCAATTTCAAAACCTCTGTTTGTGAATATTCTGTTTTTCTGTCTTGACTTAATGACATCATACCCTCACTTTTTGTTTGTGTGGAAATTTCATTCATGTGCTTGTAAAATATACCTTCTTGCATCTGCTTATGCCCAACGGTTCTCAATAATGTTTGTGTCATCTTTTCATTTGATTCGCTTGCTTCACTTAATATGTCTGTCAGTAAACTTGCTCCTTCATATTGATCGGAACTCTGTTTCTGATCTTCAGGGCTTTTTTGTGACTCTATGTCTCGATCTTCAGTAATTAGTTTAGCAATACTAATCTCAGAAAAGCTTTGTACGTCCTGCACATGTCTAATAGATGGAAATCGTACTCCAAGCCTGCTTATCTTTAATTTTGAGTCGCATTGAACAGGCATTGCTACATCATTTGTAGTTGCTTTCACGTCGCTGAAGGTTTCTGTGACCAGGGAATCTCGTGATATTTCGAACGAGGTTAGTTGTATGTCTGTGGTCTGAACCGATGCATCTGACATAGTAGATGGCATGCTTATCTCAAATGAGGAAATTTTAAGATGCCTATGTGCAACAGCAGCTGGATATGATTGGTTTTGATTCACCTGGAACCTTCGTCGACTACAATAATACTGAGGCTTGTGACTTGTTTGGGGGCTATATTCGGGCTCTTCCTCTTCAGTTTCTTCCTCTTCGGGTTCAATATCGATATCTTCTAAAGGTCCAAGATCTCTTATTGGGTACCTTTCAGTCATACTGACGTGAACAATTCTGGGTTCTTCATCCATTGAGTAAGTGGTTGGCTGATAACTTGCGTGCTAAAATAAAAGGAAGTATACGTTTTTATTGTGTGTATTCATGCATACATTAACGGCACTTGATTTAGAAGTTCTAGACAAGGTAATTATTATTTTATCTTGAATAGAATACCCTTTTAATGGCCCTCATATACAAATTATAAATATTATTTTCCAACTTTTAATAATTACAGCATAAAACAATTAATATGGATCGTCATCAATGGGAATGTGCTAAATAAAAAGTAGAACAAGTATAATGATAACTTCACTGTCTGCCAAATTTATTATCTTACAATTCAATATTGATCTGTCATTTCTATATTACGTATATTTCAATTCACTCACCCTTCCACGTAAAGCTGGAATACTCCAGAAGGTATGCTCCACCGGCTCTGGCACGTACACTTGCGGTGGCAGTGGTGTGACGGCATCGATTGCCACATGGGGCGATATCGGACCTTCTCGTCTTATTAAAACATCCGTCTGATGACTCGGGGTGACCCGTGAACGGGGTTGAGGTGACCGACTCGCGAGACTTGTGGCTGGTGAATCTCTTTGGCTGTCTGCGCGCCACTGTGCCACCTCTCTTGAGATCATATTGACGTTTCCGGAGGTCTGCGCATGCATAGTTCTAGATGTAGCAAGAGAGTTTTTGTAATGACATGTTACTGGTGTTCTACTTAATATGTTACATAAATTAACTTCACAAAACTTATTATGTTGTCTTGGTAAACTACATTTGAAAATATTATGTGTTTGGCAGTAGGACGTACACCCCTCAATATATACATGTAATGTATACAACCTCTCTGAAATGTTACGTTTATGTTATATTTTAATTTAATTTAAAAATGATTATGTTTATTTGTAATATATGTATGGATATATTTCAATTTATTAAATAATTTAAATTACATTAAGAAATAATTTGAATATTTACATGTATAAGAATTTTAAAACAAAAATATCTTATTAAAAACAATGAAGGAAATATAATTTTTTTTATTGTATATACATTACGATTGTCTGCTAAAATACGAAACTTACTCAAGATTTTCAATTGTCGATCTGATTGAGGCGACCGATTTAACAGTGGCGCTTAAAACTTCGGAAATGTCGAGCGGTATCATCATTTTTTCGTGATAATTGGATATGCGTCCAAATAGGTCTCGCAGCTTTTGAGCCATTCTGTTAAGTTGAGTGATATCGGCCGTCTTGATTAATGGCACAGCCACCGGACTCGCTTATAAAGAGACATAATGGATTATATCGATGCAATTTTTATTGATTTTTAAAACTTTGAAGATTATAAAGAGATTAATATTTTATATATCATTATATATATTTTTATAAAACCGGAATTGCTTTACATATCCTGACAAGTATATTTTTTACATTTTTATTAGTTTTTGAATAAAAATCATGTTAGACTTTTCCTTGATATTATTTTATTGTTTGTTTCGAAATATTTCTAATCTGTCTAGTGCGTGCTTTATTTATAAATTGTTATGATTGTTATGAGTAGGCGAGAATAATCGTTAACAGATAAATATTTACATCAATACACATTTTGATATATTATATTATAATTTATAATATTAAGTTGTATTACATATCCTAGTTAACTTTTTCTATATAAAATAAGCTCAATATGCATGTATTTCTTTCAAAAAGAATCAAATACAGTCTTTAGATACTTAAAGTTGTATATTGCAAACGTTTCGCCTTACAGCTTCCTCAGTGCACAACAAATATAAAACTGTAATACAGGTAGATAAAATACTATAGTGCTTACTACAATATACAAACATCATTCAGTACCTTCATCTACTAAAAAAGCTTTAATCTCCAGAGAACTCAGAAGAGCGGACAAAAGATCTACGATGCCAGATGATAAACATTACTCCAGTAATAAAGTTTTCGACAGACTTATGAACAATGGTTACCCATCGCACCTCCTGAATAACTTCCATAAGAGGTTCAAACAGTATTCGGGCTTGGAACCTCCAGTTCGCAAGAAAGACTGTAAATGTTTGTATCTTTAACGATTAAGTTTTGCTAACCTATAATATTACATAAACAATTAGATAACTCAGTTTTGGCCCAATTTCCAAATTATTTATATCATCTTTGAATATGGTTATATATTTCCATTTCTCTTTCATTATAGTGATAGTTTTTTAGCACTTTGAACATAATTAATGTGTCACTAGTGAATATTTTTATATGTAAAACTAATATGTTCGACTACTATTCCACTTACATAACTTTTAATACCTTTATTGTTCAATAAATTTACTAATAATTTTTTATTTAAAAAAATCTAAATTCATCTCTTATAAAATATGTATTTAATAAGTACTGACTTTAGTACCTTACTGTATTTAATAAGTACTGACTTTAGTACCTTACTGTATTTAATAAGTACTGACTTTAGTACCTTACTGTATTTTACTAAGTAGTAGGTACTTTTTTTAGTCAGAGTGTGTTATAGTTTTCATTATTTTTTATAATAATTTTTATATTATTGCGATTTTCCCTGATGTTCACACTTTTTATTATTTTTATTGAATTTGTTTCAAGAGTCAAATAACATATAAGTCAATTTAAAATAGATCCCACAAAATTCTATTATTTGATCACAAGATCTATAATAAATTATTCTGTTATGCTATGCTATGCTATGCTATATGCTATAATTATGCAAATTGATTTGTTGATAATTCTGTAAACATTGTTTAAAGAATAACAAATAATATGCTGATTTATAGACACGAAATGTATACTTCATTATTATAATTTGGTTATTAGGTACCTCTTTCGGCTGGTAGGTTTGCTGTGACTGCTTGGAGATAATTGAGAAATTGAGTAGAGTCCTCCTCGTCAAGATCTACTAGAAAATCCGTTTTCATTGTTTTTATTAAAGATTCCATATTTTTGATACCACTGGTTTCAATTTTCTAAATAGAAAAAATATATATAATTTAAACAAATTACAATATGAAACAAAACAACATACTACATAGCTATACCAATTTCAATAAAATGCTAATAATATCCTGTTAATTATTGGAATTCAATTCAATAAAAAGGAATTAATAATTCTATCGCTATAATTTGAATACTTGAATAGTTAATTATATTACAGTGAAACACATAATATTAGTACAAATATAAATATACAATAATTAATGGAAAGATTTTAAGGAACTTACTGCACTTGATTCTGCCAAGGATTCGAAAAAGAATATGAAGAAACTGGCCGCCCAATCTTTTGTTCGACGATAGATGTCTTCCCACATTTGAATTATTTCTCCCCGAAAGCTGAAAATTTGAATACTTCTTTTTATACGACTACTATAATATTGCTATCAAGAAAACAACTTTAATACATTCCTTTTATACGTCTATTACTAATATTGCTATCAAGGAAACAATTTGCTATCTAGAAAACTTGAATATTTCATACAACACTTGGTGAAGCAATAAGAATAAGTTTTGGAATAATTGTTTATCTATTAAGTATTACCACTAAATTAAAGTCTTTATTCAGTAATTAAATTTGTTTTCGCATATTATGCTTCATTCATTAAGAAATCATATGTTTGACACAGTAACAAGTATCCTATATTTATAAAAGATGAAAGTATTCGCAATCAAATTTATTTTTATATTAAATAATATTATGAAATATATTTTTATATAAATAAAGTTGCGAGAAGAAGCTAGCAACTAATTTACCTAGTTGAAAGATTTCTGTCTATCTTTATTATATACATTTATGCTGAGTAACGTACTCAATTGTTCTTAAAGAAATAGTATTCGTATCGTTATTAACTATAAATGGAGGCATTTTTTACATCTTAAACAAGTATAAAAAAATTATACACCAATTATTCGAAGATGAAAATAATTATTTTTAAATATGTTGTTTTTTATAGCTTGGCTGATATATCATTTACGGGGGAAATTTCTAATTCATTTTTAAGTCTGTAAGTAAATATATGTAAGTGAACTCAAAATGATTTTGAGAATGAATAACATAGCTTACTTGATCAACTACCTATTTAAGTTTATTACAAATTAATTAATCCAAAAATAGTAATAGCCGTATGTAAAGGTAAAATATTAACATTGACCAGACTGTTTTACTCTATAATAATTTTTTTGCATAATTTAATATTATAGTTTTGAACCATCGTCTTACAACTTATGTGATCAAATTACTTCTATATATCTACTTGCAAAAAAATATATTGATTTTGGAGCTAAAGGACAAGTGTTTCAAGTTTGCTCGCTTTTGTAATATTATAAATACAAATTCCGAGATATTAAATCAAATTATAATTTCTGACAATTTAAGCTAAGTTGGCATTTGTAGTAGGCTTATGATAAAATATAAAGCTAATTTTTGCCTATACAATTTATTAGAAAATTAGTTGTTCTAAATATTGTATCGTGTATGTTATATCATTAAACACAACTCGACAGTTGTTTCGATCAAAGTCTTCTTTAGGGGATAAAAAGACTTAGAAAAAATTACTGCTGAAAGTACGAGTACAATTAATGTAAAACAAATGAAAACCATAATTACAATAATAGCTAGATTAATATGAATAAATAACTTAAAATGTTGTACAATTTTGCAGACAATTTATTGATAGTTAATTCTAGCATTAGTAATTATATACTTATATTTTTGATGTTTTTAATTTATGTTTGTTAAATATACTCATATCTTTCATCAGTTTTTTTTCGAAAATGTATGTTTTTTAATCACATGAAGAAAATTTTGGTCGATACAGTTGTCGTGTTGTTTTTAATGTCATCTATACAAACCTATTAAAGAGTTTTAACACAATTATCTTTATTTACGTTGTTATACTATTTGCTATGAGATGTTGGCCACTTACGCTGCTGCCACTGAATTACTCTCCACATCAGGAGGCGGTATCCACACACAGATGGCAGGCACGTAGGCTTTGCATCCTTCTTCGCCGGCCTCTATAAGCCACTGAGTTCGGTCCGAGTTGTCCAAAATCTTCACACGCTGGCCCTCCTTCAACTGGATCTGTGACGAGAAATTCAATTATGGATACAGAATCATCAATCCCATCAAGTCAGTCTCAAGTCTTATAGTTTCATTCAGTCATAAAAATACACGCCAAAAATGTCCTCGAATGTAATATATACAATTGAAATTGTTAGTACAGCATAGAAATATTTTTCTATTAAGAAATCTAATGAAATATACTTAATATCAATATAGTTATTAAAAAATTCAAATTACTAGCACACATCTCATACACAAAATAAAACAGCGGCACTAAAAAAATAGTGACATTTACATGCACATAATTAAATATAGTACCTAGATCTTATAATACAGATAAAATATGCATCCTTAATATTTTCCGTCAAAGTTTATCCGTTTAGTTTGGGATTTTTATCTTTAACATCGAAGATAAAATTACAGTATGATTTTAAGTTTTCAGCGAAAATTTTTGAAATATATTTTGTAATTGGTTGACTACTACGAATATTATTTGTCCTACATGTATATGAGTATATTTGTACATACACTTATTATTTCTAAATAAAAATATAATACTCACATTAATTACAGCTACAGAGTAAAGATACTTACATCCTTACTCTATGATTACAGCTAATGAACTATATTTAAATATTATGTTAACGTATTATATCTTTTAATTTGAACAAAATGTGTTTCAGACAATGAATAGTTATAGTTATTTTATTTTGTTTTTTGTATACATTTTCATAAAAAATTGTTTGAGACCTTTTCTTTTAAAGATAATATTAAGTTAAATTATATGTATTGGGACAACTGTGAAATAGTTAACACAATATACACAAGTTTACACTATGCTATGGTTTTTTATCACAGGAGAAAGAAGTTTGTAGTATATAGCATATTATATTTTTAAAAAGGTACCAGTCGAAATCTTACATCAGGTGTCTCGTAATTGGTGAGAACTTTGCCTACAACGGGTTCCTCAATCTCTTGAGCGCGCAGGTAAACAGGTACAATAGTGTGACTACATCTATGAAGAGCATCCGACTGTTTCCATAATTTTTCCATTCGTTCAAGATTCTCCTGATATAAAAATATAGAAGTATCTTTTAATTGCACAAAAATATTATTAGTACATTTGCACCTAGATATAAAAATGTAAAATATATAGAGTACATAAATACAATACTGACTTTGTACCGCTACTTTTATTAATAGTGTTTTACTAGTGTTACAAAAGATATTATTGTTTATATTAAGTTATTCTAAACTTATAGTTTAATGTATAATTGTTTATTTTTCATTAAACAATATTTATTATATCTATTAAAATCGTATAATAAGCTCTAGACTAGTTGTACTTTTATAAGTAGTATGATAAAAAGTATATATATTAATATAAACAGCAGATTATTTCTATACACTCATGCTAAAAATAATTTGGTTTGTTTCAAATTTTCATAATTTGAAATTATTTTTTTGTTATGTACTGATCTTTTTTATTTTTGGATAAATCGCTTTACTTTTCTTTATGCTAAAGATTTTCAGAGAATAGTCCAATTTGTACACAAAATATAAAATATAATTAAATATTATAACAAATTAACTTTCAACTAAACTATTTCCTACACAGCCCTAGAATTCCAGGGATCTCTGAAGAAGCCTTAAAATCGTGAACACTCATGAAAGCTCTTGAAGAATTGAAAAATGTTCCAGATAAAGGGTTATTTAATAAACACATTTAATTATTTTCATATGAAAGATCTTACATATCAAACTTGTTATACAGAAGAGAAGGGTCGGTGGTGACTTTAAGGCCTCTTCCCTCATTTTAGCCGTGATTTTAAATATAAACAAATGGAGCAATAAAAGCTTCTATGACTTTTACTAAAATAAATTTTTACTCGTGCTATTTCATTATTTTGCACTCAATTGCGTAATCAAGAAATGCATTAAACATGCCTATCTTTCTCAAAACCAATTTTTATTAAAATTTTACAAAACATCTTTATTTACTTACTTGACTTACTTGCTAAGCTACAAAACTCCAACCTAATAAGAATTTACAAAATTATAAGGGGAGGGCCTAATCAGCCTTCACCCCTCTCTGATTACGGAAAGGCAAAAATTGTTGGTATAGATAGAAGAAGACAAGAAAAGATATTCAAATTATTAAACTCTCATAAACTCTAATTCAACAAATTAAAACTAAACCCGTCTAAAACACACCTACTTCACTCAACCAGCCCACTCCGGAATTCGCCGATATCTCTTCTCTTCAACGACATCAACATCATCTCAACAAAAACCGCTAGAAACCTCGATGTTTTATTTGATAATTCCCTTGCTTTTGAAGCGCATCTATCTGAAGTATGCAGACCATGTTTCTTTTGGCTTAAACAAATACGCATATTTCGCGATTCCTACCAAATGACTGTATAAAACATCTCGTCATATCTAAATTATCATGGTTAGACTTCTGTAACTCCATATTCATTAACCTTCCACAGCACTCCATATAAAAATTACAGCGTGTACTAAATGCTGCAGCTAGACTGACTACAAATTCCCCATGGCGAACCTCATTAACTCCTCTCCTGGAGAAACTTTACTGGCTTCCCATTGCCAAACGAATCAAATTCAAAGTATTGATGTTCACTCACCGCGCAATTCACAAATCGGCTCCATCATACCTTCAAGAACTCATCACTATTGACACCCCCACTCGCACTACTAGACAGTCATCTGCCTTCACGCTTCTATACAAAACAACCAGGATACGTAGGACCGAAGATCGTGCATTCTCGATTGCATCCTCACATCTCTGGAACAGCCTTTCACAATCTCTAAGAAACACCTCAAATTTCACACAATTTAAAAACAATTAAAAACTTACCTTTTCTCCCTGTAAAACGTTTTGTCTTATCTCTGATAATCTACACGTATATATATATGTATGTACGTAAATGTACTTATGTATACTTTGTATGACTTATTTATATTAAAGCGCTACTGACATTGCTTGCAATCTGCGGTGCTATATAAAAAATGTATATATTAACAGCATACACATGTCATTAGTGGAAAGCTCAGATCAACAGCCGAAATGCAAGTGAAGAATATAAATTCTTAGTTACATAATAAGTTACATTAGTTACTTTATCTACCCAAATCTATCTATCAAATATCTATTAAAAAAATCTTTTATTAAAATTTCTAAAATAATTATGTAAGATTTATATAAACCTAAAGATTTCAACTATTCATATGCGCAGATCCACTCACAGTAACAACGCTGGTGACCCCGCGCGCCTGCTCCATAGCATGCGCTAGTGTGATGCCGTCTGTGACCGACAGGGCGTTTTCATAAGCCTCCATTCGATTTTTAGTATGGCTCCAGCGGGAAGTTATTTGAGTGTTGAGCTCGGTGGCAGTGTGGTAGAACTGGTGATAGGCGGCGGCATCGCGCACGTGGAGTCGAGTAAGACGAGTCAGGTTTTGGATCCAGTCCCAACACTTCTCAACCTCTTCACCCACCGTCTTGTGATCGTGATATATGGAATAGAGAGAGAATTATGAGCGTATGCACCGGCGCAACAGTTAGCACGCCTAACCGTCTATCAGCGGTTTGCATTCCAATCCTGCCTCAATTGATTATTATTTTTGGCGTCTCTTGCATGAGTTCCAAAATTGAGCACAAACAGTATCTAACCGTGTGCACTAAAGATTAATGTTGCATTTAAGTGGCATACATAACCTATTATTCAATAATAATAGAACATTTTTAGATAAAAATACTATTATCATATTAAACTAAATATACTTATATATATATGAAAAAAGAGTATACCTCTTAAAAAATCAATAATCTTCTTTCCTATACACACCTGGACTTTATTTAAGAATATAATCAGTTTTGTAATGGATGTAAGAAACGTAATGGATGTGAGTAATGGACGTAATGGATGTGTAATGGATGTGTAATGGATGTGAGAAACGAAATTATTCATCACAATTAAGGCACAGCATTTAAGTTGCTATAAATGCAAAATATTATTGTTATTAGTAATATTATATGTACCTAAGTAGTGTAACATTATTACATTTTTAATTCATTACAGGAGAAAAAAAGTCTAACATTTTTTTTTCAAATATATGAAATTAAATATATTAACTATATTTTTAGTCGCTTTATTTATATAATAATTGTATAAACTAAAATAATTCTAACCAAAGATAAATACATTAAAAAAATTGAAATTTACATAGGTTCTTTCAAGTTATTTTAAGAAAATAATTTTAAATTTTGTTCAAAACCATTTCGAGAACCCTAAGTAGTTTGGAGGAGCTCATTCAGTTAGAAGGGTTTTACATTCTATCGATAGACCTCATTTTTTCAAAATTCTTTTAATGTCAATATATTATGTTGATCAATATGTATCACAAAAGACATGGAATATTAAACATAAATGAAATTAGTAAAAGCATTTTTTTATTCACCACTGATTCATTGTTGGCTATTTCAGTGTGCTCTGCAGAAAGTTCTATTGTCCGATCTATAATTATATCTGTTGCACTCTGAAATATAAAGCGTGTAAATTATTATTAAACTTTGTATTATTAATATTAAACCCTAGACAAAACAGACAAATAATTCTTTTTAACCATTATATCAAAATGGTATTTACTTCAATTAATTTAATGTTCTTAATAGTATGTCTATTTAAAATGTAACGTCCACTTCAATATTGTGTATTGAATTGTAAAAATCATTTTTATTGCCCTATAAAAGTGAAATAGTGCTCAAATAATAATAATTTTTACAGTTCACTATACAATATTGAATCTATAGAATCTAAGTTACGAAATTTTGATAGACATATACTAATAATAATATTATATTAATTGAAGTAAATATCATCTTGATATAATGCTTAAGAAGCATTCTTTGTCTGGTTTCTATGACCAGTCGATGAACCCTTGACCATTGAAAAACAAAATTAGGTCATAGTTATGGCTTTCTTTAATCTTGAATAAAAAATATTATACAACGTTAATAAAGTTGGTGTATATTTTTATACTACTTTTGTACCTTATAAGTATAGTATTAATATACCTTGATTACAATAAAAACAATTATGCTAATTTATAATTTAAAAAATTTTTTTTTTTAATTTAGATATTTAAAACTTTACTCAGAAACATGATAGCAATATTTTTCTGTCACATTTAAAAATGGTTTTAACTCCTTTTTTGCAACTACAGGCATATTATTTGAATTTTTACCTTACATAATTTTAGCTGCATCTATACCTTTAGAAATTTGTAAAGAAAGCTACATACGCAGAAATTTTACGCTGGGGTTAAGCGGCACAAGGTCAGAAGGGCGTAGCTATTTACTTCGGGTGGCGGCGTAAGCAACACCGGATTAACCGTTAGGCTAATAAGGCTATAGCCCCCACCCCCATTTGTGAAACATTTGTCGTACTTTTTCTAATAGGGGAGCGGGAGTATAGGCCTCTCATTTTTAGGGGGGAACGTACCCGTCAGGTACACCCCCGCGTCCACTCCTGATACGGTGTATTTTTTTCCAAATTTAGAGTTGTATCATAAGTTTATATTTTAATTATCTCCAAATCCAAATTTCAATTTTGGTAATAACATATCAAGCAGATTAGTTTTTCTGTAGTAAACAATTCAAAATGTCAGAATTTATATATATTACGCAGCTAGACTACTTCCGTGTTTACGCAGTTCGTGCTGAACAAAATTAAAAAATATAATTATGCACAAAGGAATTAAAAATACCACAGCGTTACCGAAGCAAAATCAAAGAAAATACAAAAATGAGCAGGATATAACTAAAAGTAATTAATATACGTACTATAATTCATATAATTATGAATATTTCATTTAAAACGAAACGCCAAAATATTACATCTGAATATTTATTATCAATAAAACTTGAAATATATATATAAAACCTATATATAATATGTCTCATCTCCAAACAAGTGTAATTGTCAAAAATAATTTAACCAACTTCCGACTATAGTAAGTACCCACTACACATAGTTCAAAATAAAACCTGGCGCAATCATTCTAATAAGATCATTCAAATTATTACTGATTACTACTATGACTTATTATTACCTACGTCCATGAATTGATTATTACCATGAACTAGTTATTACCTACGTCCATGAAATGATTATTACCATGAACTAATTATTACATACGTCCATGAAATGATTATTACCATGACTAATTATTACCTATGTCCACGAACAAATTTATTGCCAAATTATTTGTATATGTCTATTTTATAAAAATGTTAGAAAATAATTGTTTTGATATATGTTTTATTTACTTTAAAAGTAGTTCATCTCTCTTTCTATAGATACATATTTCTAATATGTACATACATGTATATTCTAGTTTATTATTTCCAAACATTTTTATATATAGTGTCGATAATCTGAACAATTTTAAAATTATAAATGAATTTAAAATGTTGACAATTCTATTTTTAATAAATATTAAATAACATATTATTATATAATTGTAAACTAACAACTGACCGTCAGTGTTGTCTCCAGTGTGGTGATTTGACTGAGATACTTGAGTATGGTGTCATTCTTCTGAAGGTTCCGTATTACATTTTGACACCCTATATTTGTTGTAGAGACCCCCGCTCCCTGAAATATTAATTGTGGTTGAAATAGTTAGATTAATATACGTTTACCTATACAATATACAAGGTTTGGCAGAATAAATAATACTAAATATATTTAGATAATAACATATAAGTGGTAAGGAAGGTGGAGCGCGAGAGCAAAGACCTCCCCCCTCCCGACCAATCAGATCCATTTGAAGTGTCAGCCAATGGTAGAGACCGCAGAGTATAAAAGGAACGTGCGCATCTGTTATAGCTCATTCTACTTCTTGCTCACGCTATTAGACGGTCGTCTCCTCGCTCCTCTCTGCTCTCATGATGTCAAAATTTATTATCGAGCGACATCATCAACCGGCGATGCCTTCTATTAAAGTGGAGCCCTACTGCTGCGCTAAGATGGGAGAACGGACTATTCATATGGTTAACCTTACTACGTTGGACAATGGCGCTATCATATTCTTCAAATCTCCAATCTTTACAAGTTCCGAAGGCCCACTAACCAATGGTGAGGTTATCGGATTCCCCTTGGTCAAGGGCGAGACAGCGCCCGACGAGCTACGTGATTATCTACGGGACAACGTGGGCTGGATAGAGTTTCTAGCCCAACAAAAGCTGCAAGGTTACCTCTCTTCTCTCGAGACGACTACTCTACTCAAGGCTTTACGAGACCTCTACCTGGCCACACCAACGCTGCGACCTACCTTCACTCCTACCTCAGATATATACTGGGCAAAGATGTTGAGCAATATTCGTATTTAACTACTATTTAATACGGATACCGGCAAAAGGTCGATGGCTTGAATAGGCTGTGCAACAGGGAAGAAACGGATATACCTTGCTGTACCATGGAAAGCAGAGTGCACCTGAGTAATGCTAACAAAATCATCGCGAAAGGGATCGATCGTACGTATATTGCAATAAAACATTTCGCCACACTGGCCACACGTATGTTTATCTATGTTCACAGAGGCTAAACTAGACGTTGATTGTGGAGAGATTGGATTCTGTGAGAGGAGTGATTGTGGCGCGCTTAAATCTAAGGGTTCATCATGGATTGGGTTCGTTGAGAGGAGTGATTGTGGCGCGCTTAAATCTAAGGGTTCATCATGGATTGGGTTCGTTGAGAGGAATGATTGTGGCGCGCTTAAATCTAAGGGTTCATCATGGATTGGGTTCGTTGAGAGGAGTGATTGTAGCGCGCGTAAATCTAAGGGTTCATCACGGGGATAGGGAATTAATTCGTCTAACAGTAATGTAGGAAGCACCGGTAAAGGCATAGCAGCAAATGACGCAAAGTATTGTGGTGAGCTTACCAGGCTTGTTAAAGGTAATGGCGGTGATGTAGATGATTCCGGCGAAGAGGGAGGAGTTGGTAATAAGTGCAAATCTTCTCGTAGAGTAGTTTAGGAAACGGGCGATGGAGATAGATATAAGTCTTGTAGCAGTTGTTGTATACAAGGTTGAATAACCCATACCCTGTCAGCATTACGTACAAAGCGTATCCGTTGTGAAATGAACGAAAACTAGAGTGGGGGGGTCTTTGTTCTCGCACTCCACCTGTCTTACTACTCATATAAGCTTGAAAATATTTAAAGTTGTTTGTATCCCCAACCTGTACGATAATAATGTTCAGCATCTAGATTTAATAAGCTTAACTTTATTTTGTAAATAAGCAATATGTTCATTATTGTAAATTAGATTATTAAAATTGAAACTAATATATTTTCATAAATGTAAGAATGTTTTTGGTTATCTGTCGTCACGTTAAATTTGGTTAAAACTTTAATTACAAGAAATTACTTAATACCCAGATAATAATCAATGAAGTCCAAATGTTTTTAATTTTATAAATCAATAATAAAATAAATTGAAAATGTAGTAATATTTCAATCACGAGAGTATAAATAAATAACCATTGAGGATATTCATTATTCTAAAATTGTAACGTTCTTAAAATAGGGGAAATTGTAATTATATTAATTATATTACGGATGGATAATTCAAATGAAATATTTGATTCGCTTTAGAATATATACCAAGATTATTCATAGTGAATTATAGGTATTGCCTACAATATATAGTTTATTACATGAAATTCATGCTAAATGGGCAATAACTGAAAAATACAAGTTTTTCAAATTAGTATTCCAAAATATTTATAAGATTGAAATAATGGTAAGACAATACTTTTATTTATAATTGCTGATATTTATTGATTTAGTAAAAATGTATTATAATTGAGATAAATAGACATAACCAGTAAATTACTTTATTTTCATTGTCCCATGAGATTTCCAGCTGTCTTATTTCATCCATCAAAATGTCTTGCTTCTCCTGTTCCATCTGTATTGACTGTTGGTTGCATCCCAATACTGGATTTTTCACAAGATCCTGCAGTTAAAATTAAAAAATAATATGATAAAATCTGATTGATTGACAATAAATTTTGTAATGAATTTATATTAAATAAATATATGTAAAAGTAATACTCATTTTTATTTATTTAACATATTTTGTTACCAATTTTTTTTATACGTTATGATTAATAACATAATCTTAATAAGCTAAGTTTTTACAATTCTTATCTGAATATTCTAGTTTTATATAACTCTGTTATAATTCTTTATTGAAATAATGAAAATGTATGTGAAACTCATATCACTATCGATTATCAATAATAATTTATTTATTCTTCAAATATGTATTTTTGCTAATCATTGAAGTTATATATCCATTCCTAATTAGTAATTATTAAGTTTTAATTTTATTTCAATTTTTTTCTATGTATGTTAAAAGAATATGTACATATTTCAACTATTTCACAGTTAGTTTATTACAAAGTACTATACTTCTAATAAGAAATGACACTTTTGCATAGTATCACGCATGATCAAGTAATTTTTCTTGCACTCTGTGCTCATTATAGTATTTAGAGATTTAAAATGAAAATGGCGTCACTGTTTGGAATGCGCGATATAAGATGCTATAATTAAAAAGTATTATGAATGGGTTGTTTAATAAACTAGAGTTCAGTCTTATAATTTTTTAACTAAAGTACAAACTCATAATATATGTATCTAATACTACTTCAAATTCCGTAGATGACAGATTGACAGTTCAATCATTTTGTATACATACTTGTAAAAATGATTGTTCTACTATATACTAGTGAACGCTTTTATAATAATGTCATTGAAATAGTGACTTTATTGGTGATTTTGATTATTTTTATTGCATGATGGTTTTGTAGTTTATATTTATGCCTAGGTCACCTACATAATACTTTATGTATTTTGTGTAGACTACTGATTAGACAGTAATAATGACATATATTTAAGTGTATGTGTAAAATACACACTCCAAGTTTAAATAAAGTCAAGTCAAGTTTTCCATACCATATTATATATGTTTGCTTATTTTCAAGTGCGCAATGTTTGCATTCAAAATGACAAAGCGGTATCCAAACTAACTGCTGTATATCTTAGGTTTGTATTTTTATTTCTTGCAACATTCAATAATTTTATCTTCCAATTTTCATTTTATTAAGACATCTTTAATTAGGAAATATATTTTTTTCATAAAAATGTAAATCATATTATTGGAATTTATTCAGCCATCTTTTTAGTTTAATGCTTTATTTTATATATTTAGAGCGATGTTAAAATCATAATATCAAATCGTAGAAATTACGGAAAGTTACAAAAAATTGAAGTATTTAGAGCAGAAACTATTTGGCATAATTATATGGTACTTGTAATTTTGAATTACGTAGTCTTATTAATGTTAATAAACGAGAAAAAAATATTAATGTGTTATTAGTATTGTGTAAGTAGATTCAGTATGTCTTTACCTGAGAATATTACCTTCTGTAGCGGTACTAATTTTGAGTGTATATATACCTGGATATTTTTATTGAAGCATACATATTTCTTTCATAACTATGCAGTCATACCTATATGATATTTGTTTCGTAAGCCGTAAGTTGTTGAACACTTGTGGTGCTGTTTTTAAGTTATTGTGCTACGTTGTAAGATCCTTGCTGACTTGATGAAATTATAAAAATTAAGCTTTATACAGATAGGCGTAGTGAAGCGATGGTGGGGTTTTGTTTATTCACAATCATATAATTACCACTGCATTACATTGCTACATAATACACAGAAATACATTCAATGGCTCCAAATTAAGAATACCTTTTTATATATAATTATTGAATAGTTTTTAGAAATCATTTTAATCGTATAGTGTGACATGGAATGTTTGAGTTTGCAGTTTCTTAATCTACTAGATTGATTTTTTATACAATATTTAAATTTGCTTAATTTAATTAATATTTAATATTGCTTAAATCTATTTAATACTCTAATTTTTCACATTTTTTGAAATTTGAATTAAATAGTTATAAACGCTTACATATAATAATAAAATTAAAATCTATGATTATAGCTTCAAACAATTCTCAGAAACTTCACAAATAATGTCTATGAGATAATACTTATTCTGACGAAATTTAAAGATTGTAGAAAACTATTGCTTAACAAAAGAAGATGGATGATAGCAGAATGCATAAAATAATAATGATTTTTTTAGTTTCCGGAATTCAGATATGCCCAAGAATATACGTTAATTGTAACCATTTCAAACGAATGTAACTTTAAGCTCACGCAAATACATTTATAAGTTGACGTACCTAATTATTGACCATTATTCGCTCACTTTTAAGCTCATACAAATAATCGTAAGCGACACCAATGCGTTTTCAGAACACATTCGAAAACCATTTCAATATAAAGACTAAAAAACTTTTGGAAATTAGTTTAAAAAGTCTTGAAATATCTTGAAAAAGATGTTTAGTATTAATTTACTTTGAGACTTATAGTTTTATATTAAATTATTATTACACAATTTTTGCTTGCTTTAATGATCATATTTTTTTAATATATAAAAATATATATAGTATTACATTATTAATTAATAATAATATTTTTAGACTATTTGTTAAGCACTTTGTTATGTTGAATAACAAAGACATAACTGTAGTGGTAAAATTTTGCTATGTTGTTAAGTCTCTTCCATCGAGCAGTAACTCTTAACTCATAGTAGAGTGGTAATGAAAAGTATTTAATATACTTTTAGTAATATTTCATTTACTGAAAATGTACAACTCATCCATCAATTTTAATGTTTAATTTAGCTCTAACCAGACATTTATAAATTTAAAAAATAACATTTATAGTACATTTCTATACCACAAAATTATCAATTTAAATTTTAAATCTCAGCTACACAAATACAGTTAATTTTAGAGATTTGACAATATATTCTGAACAATAAAAATTTTACCAATTATAAAAAAACCTACAGCCTATTCACTTAGCTGATATCACTTACAATATTTTGAAAGAATTACGTGTATGAAAACAAATGTATTCTTCAATTTTAAAGGAACTTTGACCTGCTATTAACTGATTATTATTTAGTACCGCATTTTGATAGCATCCATTCATAATCGAAACAGGTATCTTGATTTGAATAATATTAACGATGTGTAAATTATAATTATCATGACATTTTGTGTATATACGTTTCTTTGAAATATGTAATAGGTACTTCAATATTTATATGCACAAAATGGGTGCGTCGGCCTCGTAAATTACAAAATCTTTTTCTTCTTATGTAATAGTTAAGTCAAATTTATGTAATCCTCTTTAAGTCATCTGTCATTTAGAGAATTCTTAATCCTACACAAAGCATTTACATACAATTCATATGGTGACTGTTTTGGCAACTTTTGGCAAAACAATTGATTAATAGCGACATTAAAATACAAACATAAACTTATAGCACTACAAAGTCATCGATTACACTTCTTAGCTTTATTAAGTTCCTTAAGCAGTCCTACCAATTGCGTTGTAGGGTCCTAGACTTATTAATAGACAATATACCGTGTACCGTATGACAAACAGACCACAAGATTTCGACTATGTATGTGAATACTGTGTAACTCCAATATGTTCCCATGAACATCAAAGTTTCAAGTAATATTTGTTAGAATTAAACAAACAAAATGCCCACAGCTAAGCATCAATGTACAGGATGCAACAAAAGTAATCAGACCCAAAACTTTAATGATAATAAAATTGATCCGATGAAGCTAATTTCAACATAATTTCCCATACAAATCGGCATAACTGCGTTTACTGTTTACTAGTGCTATAGAAATCCCCATAAAATAATTGAAAGGAAGATTAACATTCCTGAGATTATATTTTGGACTTGTAATTATGAACTGATAAGGCCCTTTTCTTAAAAATGTTAATGTTCATTCCTAAATATGCTAAAAGATAATGTGAGACCATTAATTTCCCACTGTGATGGCATTGATCTGTTCTATTCAACAAGACCCAGAGTTCCTCCTCATTATGCTAAACAAGTTCAAAATTGGATTTATAGATGACAAATTTTAAAATCGTTAGATTGGACACAGCGTTCCTATGGAATGGCCGGCTCGTCCACCAAACAGCTATCGATTTCTAAATATTATTAAAAATCTTACAATAATTTGACAGAAATCGTTAATATAAAAATATAATTCACTTTTAAACATTTACAACGTAAAGTGCTTGTGAGTTCATACGTGTGTGTTAATACTTGTTAATACTTGAGCTAAATAACGATAATACGAGAGTTAATACTTGGGTATAAATATTTTACTTTGTATAAACATTTGTTTTTATCAATTTATTTTGACTTAATTTTTGGTTTCGGTTACTTTTGGCGCATCCTGTATTATATATCTTTGGGTGTTTTGACATTTTCTATATGGCTGTACACATACTCGTAGTTCTCGTTTATATTGTATTGCTTAATGATGTACCCAATGCTAATACACGTTTTATACTATTTAAAGTACCTATTTTCTAATTTTTTTCTGAAAAAATCATTAAGAGAAAATACCATTTTATGTAATTCATTGTTTTGTTCCGTTAAAATCCGATTAGAGCAAAATTGATTTCGATATATATAAATTTTAGGAATATCATATTAAATGGATGGTTTACTTACATCATTAACGCTTATCCATTCTTCAATTTGTTTTCCGATGTCTGTTGATGACATTTTATGCTACAATGTAAAAATGCAAACATCATCTTAAAAAAGGTCAAAAAGCTTAACTGCAAAATATCTCTGTTTCATAAACATTCATAAAAACATTTCTGTCACTTGAGTTATTGACTATAGTATATATTTTTTTATTAGCGTTATCAATTTTATTATGAATTAATTGATGGTTATTTATGACAAAGAAGCCATTATATTTATTGATTGATAATAATTATTATTGTAACAAAATTCATTTATTTCATATAATTATTTAATTATATTGTTCTTGCACTACATAATCCGTATAATAAATATCTACGTATTTTGTTTAACTGCATGAACACAGTATATTGGATAAATTATTCGTTAACTAAGTCAAAGACCCAGAAAAATGATTTAATGAATACTATATAAAATATATATTGTGTAGCGTAACCCTTTAACGACAGTATACTTGCATGCAGAAGTACGGAAAATTTATCTATATTTGTAAAAGTGCATAATTACTAGAATATTATTGTAATAAATTGTTTATATTTTAAAATTAATAGTTATTTATTGGACATATGCATTAATAATATTATGGTACACTTTATCCATTGAAACATTTAAAACTAGAAGTTTTTTTTATATTCACTGTAGACATATTCATATTGTATTCATAAATATGTATGCATAATAATAATTCATCTGAATCGTAAGACTTCGTTTTAAGTATTAAATGGCTTTAATCAATAAAAATAGAATGGAATGACTTACTTATCGTTTAGACAAAAAACTTTTCAACTGAAGTGAGATTTGAGAGTAAAATTTGAGAGCCCTATCTCAATCGAGTCGATCACTGACTTATATAGCCCCACCACCGACCTATGCTAGCAACAACCAATACGTGAATACCAATTACAATACCGGTTCCATGTTGTGCTCACGATACAAATTCAGAAATCATAACCCATCATATTTGTAATCAGTATGCAAGAACGACCTAGTTGTCTTGTTTTTGCATCCATACTATGATATGCACAGCAGAGTTAGTTGTCTCGTTCTTATATATAAATATACGCTAGACGCTGTAGTGAGTGAAATAAAGCGTTCCACTTGCATGATTTTTCTACTAGTTTTCTTCTCTTGTATGAAATACTTTGTAACTTAATTCTGGGTATAGGACTAGACACATTGGTACTTATTGTAATTTTGTATCACGTTGAAGAGCCACCAGTTAATCGGGTTATATTTGTGTGCATGATGTATTGACTTTATAGATGATAATGAAGTTATGTAATTCAAATATTGATTCATCAAAGAACAATCAGAATAAGTTATTAATGAGGGGGACAGAATTATAACCCTATTTTGATTGTGGGAATGCAAACAATTATTCAGGAAAACAGAACATCTCAATTCAATATATAAAAATATTAATACAGAAAACGTGAGACAGTAAATATACATATGTTCATTTTGCTATCTTGAAATACATAGTACCTAAATAGAGGTACTTATTGAAGAAAAGTATTTGAAATTATTTTTTAATCTGAAAGATATATAATGAGTAATATTGTTTGCTTAAAAAGGAAATACTAATAAAAATGGTCATATATAAATATTACAAATTATATATTTTATATATTGTTCAAAATATTACATTTATTGTGCGATACGTTAATAAAAATCTACATTTAAATATATATATATATTTGTAAACTATAGTTTTAAGCTGAAATTTTATCAATCGAAAGACTTATTTCCTTGTAGCATATACTTCATTTTGAGTGGATGATGGTAATAGCGGGATATAACACTTCAGTCTAACGTGTAACATCTACAGTGTTCTCTCTAGTTGTTCTTTTTAATATCTGTGGTTTTATACTATAAATGTGTTGTTCTATAAAAATATTATATTGTTTTATCAAATTTATTAACCAGTAAGTACAAATTACAAAATATATGGGATAGTTAATAATTAAATTAATTACTACAATAGACTAATATGTGAACTAACTTATTCTTTTCTACATATTTTTACTAGTATTTTTTCGATTTTCTTCCTCTTTTGTCAAATGCCTTCTTAACATATGTTAGATAAGTTCTGCTTTGTATAAAATATGCATATAAAAACTCGAAAATTTCAAAGAGCCTTTTAATAAATTAAATGTTTTGTAGAGAGATACGTAGGCAGTACATATTATGCTCGTACTAATAAATTAAAATAAGTTTAATGATAAGAAAAAAAAGATTTACTAATATAATTTTTACCTTTTTTATCCATTTATATCTCTATATCAATGCCTCATATTCTAATATATTTATGTACCTATATATATATATATATTGAACCTTTCGTTTAGTGCATATAGTGTCTTTCTAAATGTACAGCAGAATACAGTTCTAGTCTTTAGAATAAAACGTTTTGTTATTAATATAATTATGATTACGTTATAATTCCTTAAAGCATTTTTAGATTTGATGGGTTTAATTCATTACTCATAATAGTTAGCATAATTGTATAGACCTTTATAATACCCATTAAGTATTATTAATATCATTATGTGTAAATATTGACGTAATTTTGAATCACAATAATTACGTTGTGACTGCATTTTTTAGAGTGAGGTCACAAACAACACAGGTGTTCAACTCAAAATCTCAATATAGCGGCAAATTTATCAATCAATGCGTCTGTATATAATTACACTGTATATATTTTAGTTTGACTTATATGAAATTGGTTTGGATAATACTCTACATTAAAAAAATTAAACCCAAATTAGTCGAGATGATTTTTCCTGTATTTTTGTTCTTTTGTTTTTATGAATTTTCCGTTTGCATATATATGTGTATAAATCAAAGACTACTAGAAATGTCTAGTTTTTAGTCTTAGGTATAAATAATGTTTTTTTTATCCAGCATTATAACCTAAAATTCTTAGTACTTTTTATATCAGTTTTATCAATGCCTGAATTACATGCTTAAACAATAAATCTCTGAGCTCGGTTCTACATATCGGTTAGATATATACAAAAGATATTCTTGAGTTTAAAAATATAAATTAATATAAATATTTCAAGCTTTTATGAATAGATTACATTATTTGAATATAGTAATATATTTTGAAATAAATGTATTTTATAGCAAAACTAAAACGATATCATCGCAAAAATTAAAGCCAAGTAATGAACTCAAAGACAGAATGTTAAAATAACATTAAAATGGCGCAAAGAATTATATGTAATAATGCTGATTATTATTAAATATACATATAATATATAGGTTAATATGTGCCATAAATACAAATTCTATAGTTAACAAAAATTGTTGCTACGGTATGGTAAAAATCAAAGAAATTTGAATAAATATATTAGGTACTTATTTGCAATAAGCTAATTAATAGAAAATAGAAAAAACAATACATTTAATATCATAGCAAAAACTTTTTCAGAATTATTTTATTTCATTTTTTAAATTAATAGAGTTTGTATATATCTCACACATTAATGAATGTTATGGATATTTCATAATCAGCATAATTACATACAATTCTTTATGCCTTTTTTGTATCAATTTCTTCAATGCGGCTGAACTATGTGCTCTAAAATGTTTGTCTTTGATCTCGTTTCTTGGCTTTATTTAAGACTCAGTCGTCTTATTTTGGTAATATACTTATTATAACAAGTATTAATTTGTCTTACGATAAACTTAATGCTAAATCAATATTAAATAATTAACACATTAAAACTATTAAAATGTAATTTGTAGACTATTGACTATTGACAAGTGTTGAAGTACTATATACCACAGAAAATCTGAATATTCGAATCGTTATTGTACGTCTGTATGCATAGAATAGATCTACATTTATATTTAATCTTTATCAATTGAAACATCTCTGGCTTCGAATTTTTCTATAATGTTTGAATTCGTGGGCATTTTATGTTAGCGAATCATATTGCTTATATATATATACTGTTGATATAACGTATATTTTATAAAGATAACACGAAACATCATCAAATCATTAAGTAAATCTAAAACATCTAAAATATAGTTTCTATATGCGATAGTTATGTCTATCGTGTTCAATCGACCCAAATGTGCAACCACAGCATTTGTAAATGAGCAAGAGAATTTGAAAGATTCACTCAAAATTGCTTTCAGAGATTTATATTTTTTTGTTATTTTATTTATCGTATTTTGTCACTATTTTCTTTTCTCATTAATTTGCTCAGTGTCGAGGAAAACTTTCTCAAACGATCAGGAGGCTTCTGTTTGAAATGTATGGTCCGATTGGTTATTCATGGTAGAAGACACATCGATTAGATCATATCCAGCGTCAAACATTTTTGACATGACGGTAGAACGTACACAATGATTACTTAGTGTATGTACATCTTCGATAAATTTGCCTTCTTTGATAACGTTTTGAGGATACCACTTAAGTACATTTTGCCACATACGGCCTTCTTATTGACCACACATTTAAAGTTCATCTGATAAATAGTTTAAGAAACATGGTCTAATCTTCCTTGTCAAAAGGATTCTTTTTAATAAACCTTCAAACATTTGGATACAAATTTTCATCTTAAGGGCATGCGTACATTCTGACCTGCTTAATGTCGGAAAAACTGTTCGCACTAATCCGTCAACGAATTATACACATCTCTCTCTGTTGGCATCGTTATCAACGCGATAGAGTTATTCGTTTCTGCTATTAATATATATAGTACGATATATTGGAAATAGTTTCCTCTTGTAGAGTTTGCAAGTCAATCTTCTTGAAGTTTTCTTACAATTTTAGAGCATTCTCTTTTTCAATGGTTTCAAAATAGTCCTGTTTTCCTTCATTTTATGATTTTATCCATCATTGCTTCTAACACGTTTGTTTTTTCTTGTAATTTGTTCTTAGTAACAGTATTAATGTTTCTGTTGACTGGATTGCCGGTCTCATGCATACAAGAGACACTTGTTGTTTAATAAGAACCGTCCTTTTTCTTTAGCTTGCTGTAAAACAGATGTGAGATTTGTCAAGAAAACGTCGATTGCATAGTTTCAATGTTGTTTGGTAAATTTAAATCAAATAAAGTAAGGTTTTAGCCTTTTCACATAACATTTTTCTTACAAAGTCGTATTAATATTTTTTTAAGAAATCTCTCAGTTTTATTTCTTTGTAACAGATTCTTCCAGTTCTGAATATAAAGGAAAGTTATTCAGAAACACGCCAAAAGCATCTTCATTAAGCGTTGGATTCCATCAAGAATATCTAGACGTCTTTGTGTTCCACACTAACTACCGATTAAAGATTGACTTAATTCGTTCTCTCGCCTCAAATTGCGTCACCGAGTGCTTTTCTGAAATCAACTAAACCATTACCAATTCTTTCCAGATATGTGTCTTTAAATACACAAATAAAAAATAGCTGCGTATGCATTTATAAAAAGGAAATTTCATCACTATCATTACGCTTAAATCATGGTAATATCTTTTGCACGGATAACAATTAAATGTTCTACTGTTGATGTAGCCACCGACTGTGAGTTTTTACACATTTAAAGGATATAATTATTCCTGCTATATAAATTTTCAGTTTAATGTAGTTATTTATTATTTCTGACATACTATTTGATAGTATACGCTATCTTTCTGCTGGCTACTGATAATAGTAGAAATATATAAAATTATTAAAAAATAATATCTGTCAAAATATAAGTTTAAAGTTTTAAATTCTGGTTTTACAAGCTTTTGTTTGTGAAACACTCTTTCAGATTTATTTTTAACAATAAGGGTTATAAATCATATCGAAAAAAATAAATGTATTTCTTTTTTCGATTATTATCTTTATATTTAAATTAATTTTCATTTAATTTTATTTAATTTCGCAACTATATCCTAGAAAAATTGTAGGATTACAATTGTTTTCAGTTTATTAATATAATATATCTGTCTCGTTTTTAATTGATTGATATTATTATTCACATATACTAAAATATATATTACTTGTAACAGTATATTGATGGATTTAGAAATTACCTTCGTTTCTAAAATTCGTGTGCTATTAAGGTGGATAAAGGTTACCAATCAACATTTATTTTAAAAATCACATTCGTGAATAACGTACAGAGTAAAATATGTATATATTTTAAGCATTCCCAGTTATCACGAATCGCGTTATCCTCGATCATACCTAAAGATTAGTTGTCAATTCATCATTAAGCTCTATCCGTTCTCGTTTTGAATTTTATAACGTAATCTTTTAGAAGGCGTAATGCATGAAACAATATACCTATTTTATATAAAATACTACGCATACTTCTTGCCATATAACAACTCCTTTTTTTACTACTAACAAATATGACGAACATGATTGTGAATGGATTCTCACAGTCAACAGTGATTTCAGGTTTGCCAGACAGTCAAATAATTGGATCACTGTATCAATGTGACAATGAATTCTATTAACAAGCGTCTAATAACGATGACGCTGCAACAATAGCTGTCACTACTCACAAAATTGAATAACTTAAAAATAAAACGTCTACTATAGTTTCTTACACATTCATATAAAAAATGTGCGATGTGTTTGAAAATACCTACAATTTAAGTAATATAGTATAATTATGTTATAGTAATATAGGATTAATATATTGGTTTTGAGGGCAATAATGTTTCAATTTAAGGGCGGCGTTAGCCGCCCTCAAATTGAAACATTATTGACCGAAAAACCAATATGTCAAAATTATTATTATGAATTTTAATCAATTTTTAATCAAATAAATAATTTAA
>JAYRBW010026117.1:0-12407 GCA_036023295.1 Invenusta paracnida
ATATTAATCATGGCTCTCTGACTTAGTAAACTGTCCTCCTTCTTTTCTGTTTGTATGTAGATTTTCTGCAGAGAGTGTATCGACTTGTGCTGGACTGTGACGTGTTCTGTGTAGATTGCATTTTCGTCGCGCGTTCAGTGTGCATAGGCCTTTACTCTGTGAATAAAAAAAAATTATTTTCTATAAAAAAAAACTGCGCATATAAATTAGATTTTTATTTAATTGAAAAGATTTAGTAATTTTTGAAATTCAAATCAGACATTTTTTCAAAGTAAGAACTTTGAAAAATTTGAATATAATTTGAAAAGAAGATTTAAAAGATGTATATAGATTATTTAACTCATAAAAGTTTGAACATATATAGGCATGAATAATTGAATGATTTCAAACTTTTTATAACTTAAATAAAGTTGGAAGATAGTTGGAATAATAAAGATGATCAAAATTAATGGTTATCATCTTTAATATATTATCTTTGGTAGATGTTTGAAAAATTATGAATAACACACTTTGTTAATTTTACTTTTTGATTGATGAACTGCCCGTAGAGTCGTGTCTTCACAATAGTCATATATTTTTATATAAAAAATAGTTTAAGTCAGTAGTATTTATAATTAAAACGGTCACCAAACGTTATTTTTATATATGTCATTTCTATATACAGATATTATATTATCATAAGAGTGCTTTCAGCAACTTAAACTTAGCTGGCGTGGAGAAAACTGTGATCATAAATGCAGTGTCCCCAGAGCGAGGCCCAATCATTGCACTCCAACAGAGTTGCCCTCTTATATTGTTTTCGCGTTTATTTCTCTTTAAAAGCTGCATTCATAAGAACATTTGGAATACACTCCACAACCTCAATAACCTCAAATACCATTCTATGAATTGGATATCTTTCTAATAAAATGTCGTATTTAACTTGATAAATTTGATATTTTTCCAATTAAATTTGATAAATTGTTTTTTTTCAATTTAATTCGAATCTCTTACAAAACTGTTCAATTTAATATCTAATTTAATTGGAACGATTTACAATTTTCGATTCATTAGTTATAAACATCTTGTAAATAATATTTTTCATATTTAAATGTGGTACATAAAAAAAAACAGTATGACAGAACATAATTCATTGGACACTCAATTTATTAAGTAAATTGTAGAAATAATTCATGCAAATATTAATTTATTAATTCGCCAATTCAAGTTACAAGTGAAATAACAACTTGCCAATTTACCCCCTATTACAATTCACAAATGTAGAAATCTGTATTTTCAAACAAACTAGACACAAACGTATCAAGATACATACACAGGCGACTTTTTACACCCCTCCTCGTTTCCTCTAATAAATATATTTTCATATTCAAGTAATTCTTTGCGTATATATCGTCGTTTCATGCACTAATAAGTCTTCTGATTCCGCATTCTCCTTTATTTTCAATTCAATTCCTTTTTTTCTGAAGAATATGATCCTTCGTTCTTTAGAATATTAAAATTTGGAATATTTTTTCAATTTCAAAATTGATTGTTTCCATATCTGCATTAGGCATTTAAATATTCTAATTTCTGAATTGATGTATTAATTGGAAATATGCTCACAGTAATAGAAATGAGAATCTAAATATCATTTTTATGTGAACGTTTTTCGCTATACCTGGAAATTATGTTTATACTTTTTACAATGACGTCAATTACCCACTCAACTCAACCTAGTGGGCTGTTATATCTCTCTTTAAAAAGCAATATTCAGAGCACCCGATTTCAGTAAAAATTTAGAAATCATTTCAATAAAAAACGGATTGTCCAATTAAGCAAAAATTCATCATATATTATAATCCTGGGAACAAAAAACACATCTTTCAATTGTTAGCTTAAAAACATTGTAATCATGATATTCATTATTAGGGAGTGTACCTAATTTTTAACTATTTTGGTTTATATTTTGGCTATAATGAATATATTATTTGTCTACAAAAGAGTGAAAAGTCTATTTTGCATTGCTCTTTTATACACCACTCTCGTGCTTATACGACCTTTGGTGTTTCAAATTCCTTATAAATATAGGGGAAAGTCGTCTGTCGTGCTAACGCGCTTACATAATAATCAAATTGGAAATTTAAACATTGACATTTGTTTGGCTGCAAATATAGCTATTTTCTGTGTAAATTATACTGTCGAAATATATTTACTCCAGGGATGACTTATTTTAGTTTTCCCTGATATCCTCATAATACGAAAATTGCCAGAGTTATAGATACTCATAAAAGATCAAAGTGTATTGCTTAAAAACAGCGTCGGTTCCATGGTGGTTGCTACCCAATAACGAATATACCTAATTTGATTATTTATTTGATGTTCATTTTACCAGTCGGAACAATAGTGAAATTGGTAGATTTTATTCGTAATAAATATTTTTTAAATAAATAATTTGACGTACAGGAAGTAATTATATCACTAATGAGACGTCAACTATTAATAAACACATACAATTTTGAACGTAATTTATATCGTTTTTTTGCTATATAAGCATTAATATATGGGTCTTTTTCTAAAAACGGGAAAAATAGCGTTTACGAAAAAAATGAGAGGAGAAAATTAAGATTAACGATTTTTGTTGTCTTTATTGAAATTATATGATAATCTTCTTAAAGGTTTAGAAATTTTTACTTTTCATACTTTAAAATTTTACAGATTTTTAAAATTATTATTTCAACAGACCAGTCTGACACGTTATATTTTGGGGACATCTGATTAAACAATGCGAATGCCAATCGTCTGTTGTAATTTGATGTTATTTTTTTCTTTTGTATTTGGCAATTGAAATGTTGTGAACCACATAAATAAGATTTATATAACATGAATCATATTTTTATAGAAAAAAATACGATTTTAAATCGTGACCTCAATTAATAAAGTATTAACACTAAAATATTGTCGTGTGATTGTAAAAGCTTTTAATTACGACATTAAATATATTATAATAACAGGTTTAGGGAACATAAACTCATATCCGACACTTGCATTTCATCACATACTCAAATTTTAAGTCTTAAAAATAACAAAATTGTGTCTGACACGTTATTTTTCGGGACTTTATTGCACAATTTTTAAATCAAAAAAATATTTGTTTAAATTATGTATAATTAAATCTGCTTCTTTTATAATATTATTCTTTATGAAATTAAAATAAAAAATGGAAATGTATAAAAATTGAAATCACAATAAGATACATCAATCTTCATATTTACAGCCTCGATTAAGAAAACCCCAAGTTAAAAAAACAAAAATGCAGCACAAAAATTTATGAAACAATAAATAATAGGTATTAGATTTACAATGGCACGAACAAGCTTAACCAAAAATTCGTGAGTATAAAATATTTGCTTCATAAACTAATTCGTATTACTAATTACTCATGACGCGTTATGTCATGGGTCCATGTTATGTCCATTTCAGAGTCATACTATATATTTTTGCATAATAATCGATATTGTTATGAAAAATGTTTTATTTCATTATCTTTAAGACATTGAACATATTTATGATTAGTTATTGAAGCAAATTCAAGTTTAATTGTCAATGAAATTGGTATAAAATATATAAAGACGTTATATGCATACTAATGCCATTCATTTACAATTATAAAACATATGAAATGCACAAAACAGAGTAATAAATATCTAGATTAATATTCAAAATTATGTATTTACATCTTGATTTACAAAATAGTGACCCATGAGTGAATAAACAAATAAACAGATAATGTCTTACACGTTATGTCCAGGGACTTACTACACAAACAAAATAATTAGACATTTTGGAACATGTGTGTGCATTTCTACGTAATTTGGAAATTTCGAATATTACAAAATATTTACAAAAATAATTAACATTTACTAAAAGTTATACATGATACATTACATAGAAACTAATCAAGAACATTAACAGATGAAAATAAGAAAGTTTTTTTAAAGTAGAAAACATGTGGCTTTGTGGTTGTTGTGATTGTAAAAGTTACGCAATTAGTTTATCTAAATGCGATATTTGAGCCTCTTCAATTTGGTATCTATTTTTACCGAAAATTGAAACATCCAAATTTGAGAGAATGTCTTTTTCCATTATCAAAATTTTATCTCTTGGTTTTGGCAGCTTGAAAATGTTTCCACCGTCACTATATAAACAATTTACCAAGAAAGACTTCTTGTTCTTTCCAACAATTTCGCCGGGGTACCACTCTTCTTCATATTTAACTGCAACCCAATTGCCCAGCTGTCGACCCTGACTTTGTTCATCTACCTGGTTTCTATTGTCACAGCTGCAGCGGTGGTTTTGTGGAGTAACTTCTAAACTTAAAGAAAAACCTTGGAAATCAGCTGTTGATCATTGTTTGACTTTTCTCTGGTTTTCTCGTATTTCTTTTAACATTGATTGGTACATCAGACTTCACTTTCTTCGGAATAACATTTTCTGATCTGAACTTTGCTACTACATTTATATTTGTGAATTCATCGTAACACTCCATCAAACACATGCCACAAAAACAGCTAAATCGCCGTACCATTACTTTTCCATTTCTCCAAGGCCTTAATTACACGCCAGGATTTAATACCAGGAAGTGAGTGTTTGGCATCATATGGAATACGATGGTTTTCAATGTCTGTGATTGATATGGACATAATTGTTCGTCGTGGTGATCTTGAATTGTCCGTTAATGGCATCTGAGTAAGAACTGAGGTGAGACTTTCCAGGTCTTCTTTGTGCAAAGTTTTTTTAAGGAGCCAAGTTTTGGTTTTTTCCGTGTCTGCTGCCAAAAAAATGATGTTCCCGACCTGGTTCCTTTGAAATAAAATTGGCCATAGTGCCATTGGAAAACTGCATGGCAGAACGGTCTGACGCAATGACCACTCATGGATATGCAATCTTTCTTACATCTCGAATGTGCATGATAGCTTTCTGGATATATAACTCGCTGTTTTTCACTGAATGAGTGAGGTTGTCAGAAATGATGCAAATCTCTTCCCGCATGACTGAATCAGTGGCCTCGTCACAATAGTAGCACTATTGGGAACAACGTAAATTGTGATTTGAAATAGTGAGCAGACTGTGGTTGGAGACGAGACGTAGTTGAAATATTCTCACAGTAGTCAACTACAAGTAATATCATTTGCTTTGGAAGTCGTTCGGATAGGATTCTTAATTGCTCCTGTTGCAAATTGGCTGGGAAAAGATGAATGGCATGACTATAGGTATGGAGTAGAGAGAATGATATCAACAGCAGACTTTATTGTTACAGTGTGTTTCATAAAAATATCTTTCATAATATTCTTTTTCTCTGTTTCATAAGTGCCATTTTCTTTCCAAAACTTTGCCGGAATAACAACTTCTTTCTTCTCCCATCTCATATAGGTAACATTATCTTCAATTGCTAAGAGGGGTTCACATTTCTTCTTCAAAATTCCGGTGCCACATTTCGTACAATTTCTATCAATGCAATTTATTTGCCATACACCACTTTGCTGTTGACACAGAGTTTCCTTGATTAAAGCAGTCAATGATTTTGGCAAGGTATTGGCTTCTGTGAATAACTTCAGACTTTGTAACTTGCGAACTGTAGCATCAAATATGAAATGTAGATTGAGACAAGATTCACACAGACAAACTGCAAAATCGGAATTGTTTATTGTCCGAACATATTTGGGCTTTTGACGATAAAATGCAGAAAAGCTGATTTGACAAGAACAATCGGTTGTTCTTTTTTCGTCTTTGTTTGCAAGGCAAGGGCCTCGAGACAATATGACTTTAAAAAATCGATTAATGCGCTTTTAACTTGACTTGAAAATGGTTGTCGTCTTCGTGGTAAGCGTGTTAATCCAAGCTTACCTGTCTTAACTTTGTATAAGATCTTCATACTGACACCACTTCGAGTAGCTAAACGTTTTACACTACCCTTATAGTGTTCAGAAGATTCTTTTCTTGAAAAGCATTTGCTAGAATATGTTTATTTTTTATCTGTACGTCTATCATTGTTTTTTGAAGGTATACAAAATTTCGTTCTTGCACACATCTTTGTGATTTGTCTGATCATCTGGGAAACCAAATCCTTTCTCATTTAAAAATCCTTTTTTTGTTGGAGACAAATGGGATAGTACATGTGCCAATGTTATCGATGTCACTTTAGAATCATTTGACAACACTTTTATTACTTTGTGAGCATTGTAACGCACGGTGCTTTTGGTGACATCAATGGGTGTAGTTGGAATATTTTCCTTAGTCATTGATGAAGGCATATTTGGTACATGATTTTCTAACATATCTAGGATAATATCTAGGATCTCACCCCGTATAGTTGAAGAGGTATTCAGAATATCGGCAGGTATAGTTACAGGGTTGTCCAGGATCTCAGCAGGCATATTTACAGAGTTGTCCAGGATCTCAGCAGGTATAGTTACAGAGTTGTCCAGGATCTCAGCAGGTATATTTACAGAGTTGTCCAGGATCTCAGCAGGTATAGTTACAGAGTTGTCCAGGATCTCAGCATGGTATAGTTGGAGAAGTTTCCTGGATATCAACAGGTATAGTTGGAGACGTGTCGTGAATGTTGCTCAATTCTACCAGTAAATTAGAGTAGGTAATTGTATTTGTATCAATCTTCTTGCTTGTCGCCATTGTTTTTTTCTGTTTCATTCATATTGATTTTTTTCTTCGATAGACATATTTTTGATAAGATTACATTTCTCTACTTTTAGTTTTTTATTTGGAGGTGCAGTATTGTGTTTATCACGATATCTCGAAGCACGTTTTCGACATTGACTTCTTCGTCTTTCAGCGGCTTCAACACTCAGTTTCTTTCAACTTCGCTCGTCTTTGTTTTGAAGATAAAGCATTCAATTCTTTAATTAAAACAAACTGATCAGGGTCTTCTCTCCCTATTCTTCTCTGTACATAGTTGACCAGTGCAATTGTCTAGATCCCAATGCCTGTTTAGACCGTGTAAGAGCAGCAGGAGGAGGACTCTTCGTTCTCGCATCTTTCAGTCGCGTAATAAAGGATTTTCCGGTTCGTAGTTTCTGCAAAATAATCATAAATTAGAGTTAAATAAGTTTTTCATTTAAGATCTCAAGACACATACACTAAATAGTAAAAAGAATGGCTGCAGAACATAATGTCTGATACGTTATGCGTTGGGACACATACAATTGTATGCATTACCTATCAGTAAGGTTGGTTTTGGATATTAAAACAATTTGTAAATACCGCAGGTAAGTTATTAAAAATTAATTATACAATAACATAAACGTATTTTTATCAATAAGTATATTCAATGACTAAAATACTAAGTACTGAGTCCGACAGTTATGGGTAGCTGTCTAACCGGGTGAATTTCAATACCAGTTCAATGTTTACTGGCTGTTATAATTTTTAAAAATATCATTCTGAAAAGGAATTTGTTTATGGAAATCCAAAATTTCTAAAAAAAACGAAATTAATCGAAAACAGTCTGTCCCTACCATAGAATTTAAATTAATTACCTATTTTAACAGTTGTTCTATTTAAAGTCTATGGTCCCTACCCATAACGCGTCAGACAAATTTAGATTTCATTGTAAAATTAATAGATTTTAAATTTTGAATTTACGTGAGTATATAAACTAATATAAATGCTATTTATTTTATAAAGTAAAACTGTGTGTTTTTACTGTATCATTAACTATGCCATTTTAAAATATCTGTATAACACATGATTTTTCGGGACAATTTGATTATCTTCAATTAAATAATAAATAACGTAATCACCTTTAGAGTATTTGATCTGCAATTTTCAATGTTAAATAGTTTATACTTATAGAATACACATAAAATGACATTAATAAATATTTTCATCTGTGAACCAAGTCACAAAAACACAGGTCTGACATGTTATTTTAGTTTAAAAAGGCAACAAATTCACTGGCAGAAAGAACAAATTATTCATATTTATATACACATGTAATATAAACAAATAACTTACCATTTAATGATGAATAATTTGGTATCCACTGTAATTAATATTGTTTCTATAGCACAAACACGAGCTGAATATTAAAAAATGTGTTATTTTGAAAGTATTATTAAATAATACTTTCAAAATAACACATTTTTGCAAACGCTGCTAAATATATGTGGGGACAAATGATGACACATAAATTATATTTATTCATTGAAATTCAACGGAATGATTATATATTATTGGTGGTTATTTATAGATAGGAGGTTATCAATTTATTTTTAAAAAAGTATTGATTTACTGAGCCTTCTAGAACAATTGCTAATAGTCTGTTTGTCTGACACGTTATTGTTTAGGGACCTTTTCCCGTTTATAGAAAATGACCCATATGTATATTATTGCAGAATTAAAAAGACTATTTCATAATTCTTAGAAGACAATCGGGTCTATAACATTCACTGGAACTTCCCAAGAAAAGATTCTCAAATGCATGAAGTTTTATTATATGTGGTTGAATAACTCTTTTTGTTTATTTCATGTTTGTTTTTGAGATTTTTTTAATAAGGTAACACTATATTTAAGAATAAAACTTTTGATACTACATAGCAGTGAAACATTGATTATTTCAATTATAGTAATTATATTTATTTGTTTTAGAGGAAATTCACTAAACCTGAATAGGAAATTGTCCTGTAAGTTTTGTTTTCATTTCTTGCTATTGTATTACGTAAATTCTAAATTCAGTCGAATATTTATTACTTTCAGAGAAAATTATTTCAAATTAGCAAACCTTTGACAAACTATTAAATTCGAAATCACACCTCGATTACCAAAAACATCGAGACCATGCGCCTTTGCAAATCCTCTTCTCAACAAGTCTGAACTAAAATATTGTG
Source organism: Invenusta paracnida (assembly GCA_036023295.1). Taxonomy (NCBI): domain Eukaryota; kingdom Metazoa; phylum Platyhelminthes; order Proseriata; family Coelogynoporidae; genus Invenusta; species Invenusta paracnida. The sequence continues at coordinate 8,883 of JAYRBW010026117.1, forward strand.
CCACTTAAAAAGAACTTTTGGCTCTTCAATTCTTTCTAAATAACTTTTGCTACTATCTGTTACACAAAGCATTTCTCCTACGAACATTTCTCCTGTGCCATCTCATGGCTTCAAAAGGTCAGAAATAATGGCTCGGGGATGCTTAACAGATGGGCAGACATTATTGACCGATTACATTTTGAAGAGTACCCTATGGAAATCCAACATCGAGCAGATCGTCTCCAAGGCAATGCTGACTCAATGAGTAGGTTAGTTCCTACATTTTCACTTCAATCAAGTTTCCCAGAGTGCAACTTGAAATGCTAGCCATCATGTCCCAGGCCAGACTCCCAACATCTCTCTCACCAATTAGGACAAATTCCAAAGAAAACAACACCGATACGCAGTACATACAACACATCTTGCCAGTTCGAGCGCGGAAGCAATTATTACTACGGAAACAAGCCACAACCTCACAGTTTTCGGACATCGCGCATGGCTGGGGATTCACAGCTACAATCAACCGACCCAATGGTTTCTGATAGGACCGAAGCCCTGACAGACGATGCTACGGAGGAATGTCGGTGAACTCAAGAAGACAACTACGAATCTGATGACGGTGCACTCTTGCTCAATGCATTTATAATACCGAACACGGACGAAGTAGCGATGCTAGCCTAGAAGAACAGAACGACCAAGATACTCAAGCAGTAAGGGTAATCAAGCTCAATGGACAACCAAAACCTGCTAATTACGATCTACAAGATCTTAGCCAAAACTCAAGAGCTCTGTTGGCACAATGGTCTAACATTCACATACAACTACTCATTAGAATGAGAAAGACAGATATTGGTGTCTATAATTAGGTCATCGTACTAAATATATCGCTTAAACGAATGACGATTATCTATCACATTCATTCATCTCCTATCAATGGCCACTTCGGTTTGAAAAATACTATTGAACAACTACCCAGAAGATTCTGGTGGCCTCAAATGCACAATAACGCATCGAAAATGATTAGCCAATGTTACATTTGCGCAATAACAAAATCACACCCACGTCCCAAAAGGACTCCTCTTCAATCTATCCAATCAGGATATCCCGGCAATAGAGTCCATATCGACCTTGCCGGCCCTTTACCATCAACTACTCAGAACAACCAATATAAACTCGTCATCATCGATCATTTCACATCCTGAGCAGAAGCAATTACTCTCTCTAATTGTGAAGCAGAAACAATCGCAGAAAGTCTATTCTCGACATGGATAGCTCGCTATAACTGCAGGGAAATATTAACCAGCCATCGCGGTACAAGCTTCCTCAACGAAGTACTAAACAACCTATGCGCCACCTTCGACATCGCTATAGCAGCGTACAACCATGCAATGGAAAAGTCGAAAGAGCGATTAAAACAACCAAACAGCTTCAAAAGGCAGCACAAGCTCAATTTCCAGAGAGAGCTTGGGATACACTGATCTACAGATCTCTGATGACCCACCGCTAAAGCTACACCAAATCTTCAGGATTCACCCCTGATTTACTTTGGCATGGACGCGAAATGCAGTTCCCCATTGACCCGTCTTTCGGAATTTGGTCTCCAACACTTGAGCAACCAGCTAATTACGTAACTCAGTTGAAAGATCAACTTCAGTTATTATTCCAACACGCTCGAAAGTGACTCCTTCTATCACACAAACGGCAAAAGAAATACTACGATACAAAAGCAGGAGCAAGAAATTTGAAAAAAGGCGACATCATCGTTCTTCTAAACAACGCAAAGGTCAAGTCAGACTTCAACGAATGGCTAAAACCATATCAAATACGCAGAATGATCGGAGAGAAGACAGTTGAACTGACTCCAGCGAAAGACCCTTAAAATCAACAACTGGCAGCGATACTCCGACATCCAGTTGTATCTATCGACAGAGTAAAGATATTCCAATTAACTGATCATCAAGTCACTCATCCAATCATCTTACAACCGCTCGATCAATGGGACTATGTTCCAAATCTCACCGCATAATCTACATACGAACAGTCTGTTATAAATGCACCCGATACAGACATACCTTCTGTATGGGCTGATATTGAAATTACTTAAAGACAGAGTTCGTATTATACATAACTCGAAACTAATGTCTATTGCTAACCCTCTTCTCTCCCGAATGGAGGTAGACAATTTTGTGCTGGAAACCGACGCCCCACATTTTTCTAATTCCCACCTTCCATCTACTCCGTATGATATCCAGCTGACTATCTCGTACAAATCATTCAATTGCAGCATCAGTGCCACCGCCTCGTGGCACGGCTTACACTCGCGAATACTCACCGTCTGTTTCCAGATATAGGATGGATTTGATATTCATACTATCCACCAGCAGTTTGATGGCCTTACTACCGAGGCTATAAGCTCCTTTTAATTTATCCGCTTTGACATTCACCAGAAATCTTTTAGATTTCTTGTATTTTCGTTTGTAATAGGTTTTGTTTCCTCGTATATGTATTTCGCTTTCTCATATACAATCTCGTTTTTCTTGCATGCATTTAGATTTTCTATCATATATGCACTTTTTTTATTACATAGGTATTCCTTACGTTTCCTCGTATATGCATTCTGTTTTTATAACATATATGCATTTTGGTTTTCTCGTATGCATTTCTGTTTCCTCTCACATTTGCTTCATATATATACGTTAAATTTTCTTTTCTTTTTCTCGCAGTTAATCCATCTTTTAGATTCTCTTCGTCGTCAGATTTCTCTTCTGTTCAGACATTCTTCTTCAGGGGACCAACAGGCGTTCACCCTCTTCTTTCTTTTCTCCTTCGACGTCTTTGGGTCTAGGGGGGGGGCGCCTTCTGGATCCAATACGACCGATATCGATGGCTGATGGCGAAGGAAATTCCCATCAGCCATGAGACGGCTGCGATAACTTAGCTGGCATTTTGCCTGGCCAATCATACTGCAATTCAACATCCAAATCTATAATAATTATGCTCACAAACTGACTGACTGTAACTACACGAATCAGGTCGTATAAAACGCTTTCACTGTACCTCTTAATTGGCCATAATAAACTGCTATTATTCCATCATTCAATATTCCTCTTTGACTTATATCAGTATAAATACTATTTTTGCGTATTGTAACCAAAAGCAGCTATCTGTTATGTTCTAGCTTTTATAATATTGAAGATACGTATCAAGTCAAGAAGAATTAGATTTTATTATGAAACTTACTTTTTTTATAGTTACAGTTGTCGGCTATATTTATAATTCTAACCAAATTACATTATTGACATATTAAAACAAACATTAATAAACATGTTGAATCTGCCTTTGCAGGTATAGTAATTGAGGAGCAAAACACATGGGTAATAGAAACTGTGTATTCATCAGCAGAACCGCAGCGTACAATATAATTTGCAATTGTGATTACTTGTTGTGCTTTACAACATACATAATACAATTTATACACAGAACATAAATCAGTTTATAAAGAGAACATAAATCAATAGCCTACAAGCTATTGACGAATACAATTAA
>JAYRBW010026128.1:0-12407 GCA_036023295.1 Invenusta paracnida
AGCGTGGCTGGCCTGGCAATATTATTGACTCAAAGCGTGGCTGGCCTGGCAATATTATTGACTCAAAGCGTGGCTGGACTGGCAATATTATTGACTCGGAGCGTGGCTGGCCTAGCAATATTATTGACTCGGAGCGTGACTGGCTCGGCAATATTATTGACTCAAAGCGTGGCTGTCCTGGCAATATTATTGACTCAAAGCGTGGCTGGACTGGCAATATTATTGACTCGGAGCGTGGCTGGCCTGGCAATATTATTGACTCGGAGCGTGGCTGGCTCGGCAATAATTTACGTAATTTCGCAAAAATTAATTGATTTAGCGAATAGTTTTTGTTTTTAAATGCTTTTTGAAATTAGCTTTTCGACTTAAGTTTTGCGTCTAAAGTCTAAAGAATTTTCCGGAACTGTAACTGGGGGTTCGAAAAGTATTTAGTTTTCTGAATTTGTAATTTTTTCAATTTTTTCTAGTTAATTTGCTTTTGTTTTTGTCGATTGCAACCACCAGAAGAATTGAAAGTGCAATTATACTTGGAAGTATATTTGGTCAAGTTCTTTAGTGTAGACAGATCAGGTTTTAGAGCGTGGATAGCGTAATGGTTTCCTTTGATTAAAGCCATATCTGTCTACACTAAAAAACTTGAGCAAATACTACTTACTGTATGCAGTAATTTTTCTTTAATATCTTCAAATTATTCCTATGAAGTAGAATACCTCATCAAGTTTCTCTCAGGAATACGAAAGAGGATGGAAGAACGACAGCTCCAATGAGGGTCTCCTGATGCTCCTAGAGTCGATGAACTGTTCCCAACATTTTCTAAATGGACCAGCTGTTTTCTATCTCAGAGATAATTTTGATCAAGGGAGTCTATTCCACTCGAAGATTTCCAATATTATATCACATCGAGGACTTTCTATTGCTAAAATCGAAAACTATTATATTTTAGGAATTAAAGTACGACTTCAATTTGACAGTTAACTCGACTTCTTTTGCCACATCTCGGGATGAGTAATAAAGGGAATATTGAGAGAAACTTTCAGCTTGTGATATGTAATTGTTTTCCAATATTTGGGAACATATTGTATATCAAGTAATGATATACTGTTCATGAGTCTTGTAAGTCATCTTTCAGCTTTTAGAATATCGGTATTACGTGGCTAGCTGTCCTGTTAATGATAATCAGATTGAATGAATGTGTTAAGGGATTTGTAATTAAATCTTCGCATAATAGGTGTTTATATAATTGAGACATTAACTTCTTTGGTATCGATCATTTAGTTGTGTTATGGTTTTCTGTAAGCCACATTTTCGATTGTTAAATTGTTAAATTGTTCAATCTTGTATATCCATTTTCTCCGAAATATTGGCCTTTGTTATAAAGAAAAGATTTAGGCTTCACTTGATCAATGCTTTTTTATGAACATGATTTTACTTTAAATAATTGTGTGTTATTGTAAGCCTACAAACTTATTTGCGTAGTATGCACAATACTCCAATGATACTTTGTATTTCTAAAAATGATTTGATAGATGAAGTTTAACATAGAAAATATTTTTCATTTACAAAAAAATCGGCATACTTTTTTTGTCTTTATATAAGAATAAAATCCTTTTATATTAATTAGTTTTGAGATTATAAATGTGACTGCAAACATGTATATTCTCTCAAAAACAAAAAATACTATTTTATCGTGAATAATATCTTGAAGATTCACGACAAGCCTTCATGCCCAAACTCCTCTTGTGTAGGATGACTGCTGCTCTGGTATGTCTGTCCCCATATAAGGAGCCACGTCGCTGCCATCAGAGCCTCGACAGGCGTCCCCCGGCGGCTTTGTCGAGAGAAGTGTCACACACCATACTCACGAGTGCATTCTGGGAGTGTCATGCATGTCCCCAAGAGGGGGGAGATCCATTTCTGACGGTTAGCAGTTTTGGCGTTAATGTATTTGTTTAAACAGAGCGAAGAAAACACAAACACACAAACAGACAACAAAACAAAAAACTATAAATTTGTTAGTAATGCGCACTAATTGTTAGCTATATTGTTTATTTTTACAGGTTTTTTCTCTGAACTGTTTCAATAAAAAACATAACTTTTGTAATTTAATGCTTTATTGTTTTTGAAGAATATAGACTTTAGTTTCTTAGATCGCAATGCATTTTAGGGGTCTTTAATTTAATTTAAACAAAAAAAACGTGTTTTCACGGCTGCTTAGTCTTGCAACAAAATGAAGTTTAATCGGTAGCAAATTGTAACAACTATCTCTCTAGCCGGGATTTTAAAACAAATTGAAGAAACTTTCACAATTACGGCTAAATAAACGAAAAAACTGATGTAAAAAGTAACAGCCGCGTAGCCATAAAACTTAAACTAAAGAAATAAAACCTTTCAAAAATATCTGAAACACGACTTACCTAAGTATTATGTATGATGATTTGAAAGATGTGATGAATATTGTCAATTTAACAAAGATAGCACTATATTTTGATGATGTATACCTACCTATTTAATATCACACAAAATTAGAGATATCTGTGGAATATTTGTGATAAATTAGAAAGTAGCCGTTTCCTACACATTAATGTACCTATAATAGCCATGTTATATTCCTATTTATTTAGCATTTATTGATCTGTGACGTTGATTAATGTTATTTTCAATGGTGTCTTTATAATTTTTCAAAGTAGAAAATATCCCTTAGCGAATGTTTTCTTCTTTTCTACGTATCTTTCCTTTCTTCTGTTTCGTTCCAAATGATATTAATTTCTTTTATAATGTTTTATATGTGCTGTTAACAAATTACATGAACCCAACCAGCCTTGAACTTTTACAGTTTAAAACTGATCAACCAAATTCGCTTGAATTTCCTCATTAAACGATAATAACACAAACATTTAACTTAACATAACATTTCAAAAAAGCTTAAGCTAGCGAAAACATGTGTTCCTAAACACAGTAATTCAATCATCTAACGTAGATATTAATTGTATTCCGTGTTGTAGCAGTATAATGTGGCTTCGATACACATCGAACTATTTGTGGCAGAATCTTGTAACTGGATATCTCTCCGCGTAACTGTGTCAGTTTCAATTATACCGTAGAACAAATAATGTCCTTTTCGTAGTATGAGTACCAATTCTGTATTTAATTCAATAATATGTCCCATAAGTCTAGCCAGTTTATTGATACATACAGTCAAATTTGTTTTAGCACTTCGATTTGGACGCGGCCAGAGGCGTGTTGGGAATCAGATACATGACCTACTTAATTTCTATGGTAACGCCGAACGATTTGACTTTTGGAATAAACGATTTCTAGAGAGCGACATTGAAATCGTTAGAAAACGCTCATTATATGTACATTATTTTAAGAACCTTTTAGCTATATTATCACAACATAAGGGTGACAATGGAACTATTTCACGAACCAAACGAACCCTTTCGGGTCGCTAATCTCCCGACTGAAACAACTGCCAGCAAGAGACGGGGTAATTAATCTCGGTTCGAACCGGGGTTGAACCCACCCACCCACTCCCAACACTCCACCTCAGGGCCACCCCAGCCCGTCCTTGATAACTATTTATTATCGGAGCAGTTCTGACTCTCTTGGAAACGACCTCTTTTAATGTGAAATATTGAAAATTGTAAGAAATTGGAGAAAGTACGCCGACAAATGTACTTTAAGTATTAAATAACTTGGTTATTATTAAACAATAATTTGAAAGCGAGGCTTGTAAGATTTTATATAACTCAAAACTTTGAGATATGAGACCGAAATGTAATTTAAGGAAAGTAAAGATAAGCTTTGCGCAATTATCCGATGTGATTCGAATTGCGTGGGTTAACAACTTTATGGCACGAAATTGTTAAACAAATTCTCGGGTTTCACACAATTACATACATTGATATTAGATGTATGTAGCTGCACGTTTAATCTTTAGAAAAGGGCGGTTCTCTTGGAGTAAAAGTGGGCTACAATAAAACTCTTACAGTGTTAAACATGCAGGTGACAATCGCAAATATTTCAAAGTGTCAAAGAGTTAATTAGTATATATAACTTAACTTTCGAGTTTTATAAAACACAATATTTCTAAGCATAAGTTAATAAATACATACGAATATATATATATATAGACTATCTGCTATATATACTATAGTTCAGATGTTCTATATTTATTTTATCGTCAATTTGAATGACACGCGTCAATTCTGTTGTGAATATATGTTAATCTTATAAATTATGAAATCCCTATTTTTAATCGGTTAAGCCCCCCCCCCCCTTTATATCACTTAGACAAAGACATCTATGAAACGTCTTCATTGTTATAAGAATCAAGTATAAAGAACGGTATTTACCGATCAAAAATGTATTACACAATGAAAGATATTTGAAATATGTTAACAACCAAAACGTCGTGTGTTGTAAAAAATGATGACAAAATATTGTAAAGCTATGTTAATAACAATCCAAAACTAATGCTCTGCGTTTGATAGCAAAATTAGCGCTTTCCCGTTATATTATACTCTACATATACACGTAAATAATGAGAATATTGGTCAAATTCTATTTCCTATTATAAGCATAGAGTAAAAAATAATAAAAAACATGTCGTTTCTAAGTGCGTTGCTATAATATTTGGCTACAATGAATATAATTCTTTAAAGGCCAATAATTTACTTTAATAGTCTCCGTTGCTAGGGGAGATAGGAGAAAACAGCCACAACTCTCTTGACAGCCCTTGATGTCTGTCCACTCCAGGCGATTCCAAAGTTCCAAGGTCATCGGTTGCTTAGTTACCGAGATAGAGTCGTTTTAATTACATACTACTTTCAATTCTACGTGAAGGTTTTGTTGTTAATTTCTGGCGTATATACAGGGACCCACAAGACATGCTGCAGAGGTATAGTATAGGTATAATATTATAAGCATAACATTTCCATAAATATTTCCTGTTAGACAAACGACATAAATAGCTTGTAACTACAAATATCTCTTCAATGGCATTAGTTTGTAGACTGTTGTTCATCGTAGGTACGGTGGGTAGGAAGGTTCCCTAGCTGTCTTGTCTGCTACCTGCAACGATACTCACACTGGAAAAAGTACAGAAATCCTCCAAATAACAGAGGCAAAGCGAATGCTTGAAACTACATAATAAGGCAAAATAATATGTATAATTCCCAGATATACTTACTTAGATACACATATATACCTACTCATTAGTTAATTCAAATTGAAATCTCTATCCCCTTTTGGATAGGCCTGACTCAACACGAGCGAGATAATAAGTGTCTTTTGCAGCAGACAGGATCTCCTTAGAAGTTGCCATGAAATACACCTTCAATCTATGAGCATTAATTAGATTACTTTTTCTGGTAAGTTCTTTATAAATATTCAAGTAAAGCCTTTCATTATAATTTCAAAAACTGGTTATCCCTAGTACCTAAGTATGCATGATAGTCAAGCTATAGTATTCATAATAAAGTTTTGCTACCTTTCTGAAATTCAAAATATTCCTTAAAAGGGAATAATTTCAGGTAAGTAATAATAGCTATAGATACCTATACACGATTTTCTGAAATATAACATACACGACATTTTCAGTTATTCATAACAGTAGAATATCTCAAATTATAAAACTCAACAGTTTTAATAACACTGTAAAGCAATATGAATTAATTATAACGAAGGAAATTATTGAATTAAACGGGTGTAATTGATTTACAAATTATATATAATTATAAGAAAATAGGATTTGAAATGTCCCAGAGCGATTATTTGTACAACATACCTATCCCTGTATTTTAATATACATACGTAATAAACAGTTTGGAGTACTTGCGCCAAATTGTAAATAGTTCACACTAAAAGATTGAAACAATTTTAAGCAAGGCGTTCATAAAATGAATAAATGCGAAATATAGGGCACACATATTTCGTACCACAAAAATGCATCAATAACTGCTAAAATGAAAATTTTCCAACTCCGTAATGTAGACGGACCGCATCAAACGATTTAAACTTTAAAATCGACTGCTTTGAATACGTCGACTTAACAGGGCCTACAAAACTTGGTATAGGGGAGATAGAAGGAGAGTTTTCAAATCAAAACATACCTGATTCAAGCATATCTTATCGAGATATTATCGAAAATTTAAGCGTAACATTTTCTGGACCTCCAAGTAGTGAAACGGTTGGTTCTGAAAGTGTCTTATTTTGAACCCCGAGAAAAAATACTTACTGTTGTCATCGATTTAAACAAATTTCACCTTTTTAATAGTTATTGATCCATTCCTAGTTATTGATCCATTCCTAGTTATTGATCCATTCCTAGTTATTGATCCATTCCTAGTCATTGATCCTTTCCTAGTTATTGATCCATTCTTAGTTATTGATCCATTCCTAGTTATTGATCCATTCTTAGTTATTGATCCATTCCTAGTTATAGATCCTTTCCCAGTTATTGATCCATTCCTAGTTATTGATCCTTTTCTAGTTATTGATCCATTCCTAGTTATTGATCCTTTCCTAGTTATTGATCCATTCCTAGTTATTGATCCATTGCTATAGGGAGTACCAATGAATGAAAACAGGACAGATATAACGTCCTAATATTATCTTTTGCGCTTCAACGACGTTATGATATCTTTACTTCTATGAATTATGAATACGAATTGTTCTTCATGTCATACAAAACATCCAAGGGAAAATAACCTGCTCGTTATTTATTTCATGTTTTAAATATATACATATGCCTATTCATCTCTCAATCCTCCGGGCATTTCATAATTTTCATAAATCCCTTTATTAGATTTTAACAATTGGAGTATAAAAGAGGTATTCCTTGCGACAATAACAGCTATATATAAGATCTCTAATTACTAGTTTTTCTTTTGATATCTTCCAAGGAGCAGGACTATCATCAAGCTATATTAGTATCACGCTACGGGACATTTTTATAATTGGCATGTTCTGTGGGCTATAATTGTGAGGAGAAGGGTAGTTAATAAAGGAAACCAGAAACGCTGGCATTAGTTAATTAGACTACCTACAACTCTACAAAAACAATACAAATCTCTGATCAGTTTCTTCGTATATTTATGAAACAGTCGCTTCCATCTTCTCCCCTCCCCTCCCCTTCCCTCCCCTTCCCTAGCGTTCCCCTTATTTTGTCTTAATCGCCTCGACTGTCGGTTCAAATTACTTTGTTGGTGCGCGAACGGATCGTGAAGTGCAATAAGTAGGTTGTCAGTTTGAACCGCAGCTATAAACTGGTGGCTGCTGCCGTGGTTGTCATAACAACTATAGTCGCTGAGATTGAATCCCCGTTCGAAGCGAACTCCATAATCAACATGTGCTTCTTACTCTAACCCTCTCCTTTCCTCGCCTCACCTTCTCGTGTTTCTAAACTATCGTGTTCCTAACTCTATCGCCGCGGCAGTCACCACCAGCCAGCCAACTCATTTTGGCCCGTCACGACAAGAGCTAACAACAACGAGGCTTCATTCTCTTTGCTCGGTTATCGCAGATTACTAGACTGCCAGCCTACCGGACAATTTGCCTAGTTTCACGCGGCGGGGCTGATATAAATAAACAAATAAGCAAACACCCCGCTAATATCTTTATATCTATATATTCTACTCATTAGAACGTGTGTCAGTATAGCCTGACCCTAACAACCAATAAACTTGCAGGAAGCCAACTCTTCAAATGAGCTTCGGGATCATTCAAATAAATCCTCCTCATATAGGAGACTCTTGGGGCTAGATAATTTCACAGGCGTGTGGGCCAGTTTGGTCATTTTGGTGCAGAAATAAGGAAGGAAACCAGAGCGCATCCAAGAGAAATAGAAAAGGAAGTTCACCTTACGCAAACAATAATTGATTGAATCATTTGTGAGTGGAATTGGGTCTCCATTTATTTCGCTTCTTATCGTCTTACAAAAAAATATTATTGGCATCGTTATAACTGCAGGTACACTTTGGTTTTAAATGTTCCAAATTGAAGATACATTATAGTGTGGATTAAGTATACAGAGATTGCGTTGCCTGGGAGACTTAACACCTTACAATCGTCTACACAAGAAGGTGAGTAAGTTTAAAATCAATTTTGAATTAGATGACCCCAACACTAGCCTTTATTTCGTTAAAATTAGTGCCTAATTTCTCATTTACTTTTTACTGTTGTTTTAGTAAGACGCTGAATTCATTATTTTTTTGAACCTATGTTGCACTAAGGGAGATAACCGTGATGGCCTCCAGGCGATTCCAAAGTTTCAAGGTCATCGGTTGCTTAGTTACCGAGATACAGTCGCCGAAGTCAATGCTTTCTAGTCTATGTCGATCTTTCGTTGCTTTCTAACCTATAATAATCTTAAAATTAAAATTAAACTGTTAAAGACGAAAAAAGTAAAGAATTTCGATTCAATTGTAAAATATAACATATTATTTGAGTACACAATTATTACATTTAGGTACGTAGATATTTTAATTGATTGATGAATTAAAGATTTCATTTAAATATTCATTTCAGTTTTAATATTTCTAGAATTCAAATAATCTAACAGAGGATCTTGTTGAACAGTATATCAGACATAAGTGACGTGAATTAGGCTTCAGTTAGACCTTAGGTATTGAAATGTGTCCCTATATAACGTTGCCATATTTCTGTTATTTCTGTAATTTCTATATTTTAATAGCTGCAGTATCACAGAGACGTGCTTTATTTCCAGTTATTAAACTCCGAAAAAGAAATATTTAAAAAGTAGCGTGCGAAGGACATATTTTACCTTTTTATAATCATAAAAGATGACGTATACGTAAAAACGTATGCTGTTGGATATAAATAGAGGAATATCCTGACAAACAGCGTACTAATTTACAATGTCACCTTACAGCTAAACTTCCGTTTTAAAATACATGCATTTGTTGTCGTGCATTGCAGGCACTGTCTCTATAGGCTACAATCTATATTTGTATCGTTTATTTCTTATTGTATTTAAACTATATATCAACTAAATGCTACAGTATAATATGAACCAGTTATATAGTATAAACACTAAAATACAATATTTTAAATAAAGCATTGTAGTCTAGAATAAATATAACCATTTACAGAAACATTTTCATGCAATTTTAAGAACAACAATAGTATACCATATATATAGTAACTAATATCAAATATTAACAAAACAGTATTTTACAGTAAAAGGTTTAAACTGAAGTTATATGAATAATTACGAATTACAGTTATTACAAATTATTGCATTTTTGTAATGAAAAACTGTTTTGTTTCATACTATAATAAATTACTTGTTTCAAATTATACAAATTTACTTTTGGTTTTAGTTAAATCATTCCAAGGCCTTTTAAGTATGCATTTCTAAACATACAACCATTAGGGAACTTTTCTGACTATAATACTTTGACTTAAAAAAAGGTCTACACAACACCCGTTGCAGTGTTGAATGTGCAACATGGGAGTTAAACCTCTCAAATAAATGATGTATGGAAGGCAAATAATCCACTTTTATGTAATGTCTGCAAACCTATGAAGCACACTGTCATATATATATACTGTACAGGTATTATGCTATTATGTGAAGTGCTTTGTCAAGATAAAAGGCATAATGATGCCATTTCATGCATATTCTAGTTTTGTAAAATAAACTGACAATTAATAACAAAAAATCTGTCTATAGAAGGTTTATGTAGAATTGTATTGAAATGTTATATGTATCATCAACTGCAAATATATATATTCATATATCCACAGGTACCTTATACCGATGTCAACCTTTTTATAAATATTCGCGTATAATTCTCCTCCTTATTGTAAATGTTTCATTTATTTGAATACTTTAGCTGATGACGTGCACACAGGAAACAAACATAATATAAAGGCAGATAAGAAAGTAGATATAAGAAAAATGCAGTGTTGGGAATCAAAGTAGCGGATTGAAGTACAACAGAATGACGTACCTGTGACGTACCTGTGACGTAAGGACGTATCCATATGTAGCGTGTCTACGAGTATAAGCTAGATGTTTATGCTTGTCGCACCGGAAAAGTAGGAAGAATTTAAAATAAATTAAATTAAAAAAATCAATCAGTGAAATTTTAAAATAAGACATATATAACATTTTTTAATAATATTCTGTAATTTTTGTAAATTGACTCAATTTTCATAAAAAAATGAATTTTTAAAGAAAATAAACGCATGCTCATAATTCATAATTATACTTTGTATATATATACGCAAAAATAAACACAAATACAAAGATATAAATTATGACAATATTAATATGCCAAATGTTTGTCCAAGGCTAAAGGAAGGTAATCTCATTATGTTGGTTCCCAATAAATTTAAATTACAGATAATAATTACGGTATATAGCAGGAAATTGTAACACAATCTAAAAAAGCAATATTAGCTCCAGATTATAATATTGGTAGTTAAGCAACAAAAATATATAACAGAATCTAATAAACAATTGAAGCATACAATTTGCTTGATATTAATTGTTGACGCAGAATGTAATATGTCTGGAATATTTTAAAGTTTGAAGTTAATTAAACTTGGTTAAATATTATTTATTTGCCTTATCTTTGACATCAATTCAATTAATAGTTTGTATTATTTCGTTTGGAAGGTCATTCCATATTATTATGGAAGCTTAATCATTAGTGGTTTTATTTTTATAATTAAATTGAGCACTTGTTGTGTTGATATTTCTATTGTTTATTGTAAACCTATGTAATGAATATTTTAAATTTCTCTGATATCACAATACTTTGTCTTAAAAGATTTATTATATTTTAATCTATGGAGCAGTAAGCGTAACCTTAGTTCCTTTACTCTTTTTATTATTTATTTGACTTGAATTCTTTTTAAGTAACCTTTAAGTAACCTTTTTATTAAAACATCTATTTGCTTAATCATTTATTATTTATTTACCATAAAAATACAGCATAGTTTAATTTGAAAACAGCTGGTGTCTTATATATTATATAATTTAGTCATTTATCTTTGGATAGCAGATTTAATATAAATATTGTAAAAAATAGGAATTATAGTATAGTTATTTTTTAGTTATATTGTTCATTGAAAATTCCAGTTTAAATTTTCCTGAAGAGTTACTCATTAGTATTTTCGTTTTTTTATTCTTACTTTTTATAATATACGATTTCTTAGTTTTAATTCAATCTTGGGAATATGTATATATTTTTAGTTTTACTACAAATTTAGAAGTGTGTTTTATCCACATTTATTGATTGTCTACTTATAGAGTTCGTTCATTGAGAGCTGTGTTTGCCTTTTTCTTTAGCATATTACAGTTTTCAGCTCTCGCGCAGAGAAGATTTGTACCTATACTGTAAATTTCCAACTATATGTACTATATATAATATGATATGCACCATAGGCAGTAATAAGGGAAACAATTTTGAATGTTTTTATGAAAAGAACAGTCTTGCGCCAGACAAGTTTCAAATTTCAAACTTTGAAATATATTGATTATTTGATTCCTTAAAATCAAAAGATATGGAAAGAATACAGCTGGGGTCATCCATATATCATGCATATAACGTTTGGGGATGGCTGGCTTTTGTTGTATCTGCCTTATACAAGAGGGGTGGTGGTGGTTTGACCATATAAATACACTTACATAATAGATTTAAATAGATTTTATTGCACTTTGGAGAAAGAGAGACATTATTAATGGAAGCTAAAACATGTGTTAAAATATATCAAATATGAATTAGAAATTTTAGTGGACAGCAAATGTGTAAATAAGGTAATCAAATGTTGCATACGGAATACAAAACTATCTAAATTTAAAATATATTTTCGGTTATATGTATAAACTTTGAAGATATATGGACTAACCGTATTTAATACAATGACACAATCATTAAAACAAGCATGAGACTATCCTGGCTACCCACATACATACTTTGTAAATACTTTAAATATATTCACAGTCATCTACTACATTGAGCGTACACTTCAAATGATAGAAAGACATTGAATTATACACATGACATTATAAAAGAGACATAATTGAGAAACCATGAATGATGAGAGGGTATACAAATGGTCTTCACCTTCAATATTATACATGTTTAATATATTTCTAGATATTCAAAATAAAAAGTCTTTCAATAAAAATAAGTGGCAAGTAAAACCTATATATAAAAATATAGTAAATAGTGATAATATAATCGCAGACCGCATGCTTTTTTATTTCGAATGAATTTACTCTTGAATAAACATTACTTTTTCTATTTTTAGTCGACTTTCTATACGATAAGTTTAAATACGATTTAAATACGATTAGTTTATATGTTCAAAGTTTATACATAATATACAGACGCGTCGGAGCGTTTCAAAATGTGGGGGGGGGGCCTCGC
>JAYRBW010026139.1:0-12407 GCA_036023295.1 Invenusta paracnida
TTGTTCTTGGCTTGGCCTATTCTCCTTAGCATTAATGACTAGAGCTGCTAGCATCTCTCAAGCTAATTGCTGACGTTCTGGTTCTTGGCTTGGCCTATTCTCCTTAGCATTAATGACTAGAGCTGCTAGCATCTCTCAGCTAATTACTGACGCACTTGTTTGTGACTTGACAATGCTACGGCATCGTTAAATAAATGTATCCGTTAATTGCATAGAATTTTATTGATAATCTGTAATGATAAAAATCTGTGGCTTATTGGCATATTT
The DNA here is from genome assembly GCA_036023295.1 of Invenusta paracnida. NCBI lineage: Eukaryota > Metazoa > Platyhelminthes > Proseriata > Coelogynoporidae > Invenusta > Invenusta paracnida. The sequence continues at coordinate 268 of JAYRBW010026139.1, forward strand.
TAATATATATAAAAACTGTTGTATCGTTGGCTTCGAGAATAGTTGGCATCTGGTATCCATGCATATTTTATTATGACTTTATTTTATTAATTAATGATTTATGATAGAACAAATTATAAAGAATTAATGCAAAACTATATATTTCATATATATATAAGTGGGACACGTGTTCTAAATGTTATAATTGTGTACATTTGTAAAATAAAGTAGGTTAACATTTTCGTAGTTATGATTCCTCATAAATTAGTTAGAATAATGTTTTAGCCACTGGTAAAATATTTAATATTCATATGTGTTAACCGTTCAACCTTATATGACAAAAAATGCTTGAACCAAAGTTGTTTTAACCAAAAAATTCTCTCCAATTTTGAAGGGTAAGTTTTAATAAATATATTTGTAAAACTTTAGCTTACCTATGGGAAGTTACATTATTTCTGATTACTTGATTTATTCAATCAATTAATTTAGAAGCGTATTTTTATTGTAAATAAAAATAGGAAATAAATAATATTTGCATGATTATAAATTTAACAACTATATTTAACAGCAATTAAAAATGCATAGTACTGCAGAATAAGGCTATTTTATAATTGCGCCTAAATTCAGTGGAACTTCTTAAGACATTATTTCTAAATACATAAAACGCTAATTAATTGACAAAATTCTTGTAAATCACCTTTTCCATTAATCAATTTCCATTATTTTCGATTTTTGAAAGCATGATCTCGCCAAAATTCTTGCCAAATCAGATTATTATAAAGCTTTTTGCAATTTAACTTTTAAAGTCTTTTAAATCCTGTAGTTTGTATAAATCGTATTGAGTTCCTTCAAAAATGATTTAATTTAAACTCTAAATATAACATTCATATTATATTGCAATTCCAGAAAATAAATAGATATCGTAGCTAAATTCTGGAAAAATAATGTTCTGCTTCGGAAAAATGGCCATTGATGATGTAACCCTGTATTTTTATTCTTGGATACTCACGCATATAGATCACTATTAATTCAATGGTAGTCCAGAATAATATCTAATAGTTACGCTGACGCTCTTGTTCTTGACTTGAAGATGCTATCGCATCGTCTAGTCAATAAATTCTTTGCGAATTTGGTTTAGTGCATATACCAATTATTTATTACCAAAAATGAAGACATCTCTATATCGATCCATATCTTTTACAAACTGTCTAAAATTATTCTAAACGATCTATGGATTAACCAACAATTTACATTAACTTTTATTTCATTTCATCAATTACAGATTTTCCTATTTCTTATATTTTATTGCGTAATTATTACATATTAGGTATATATGTTAATCTATGGCTATTGATTTTGAATACTAATTTGTCACTGTAATTTGCAGGTGGGAATGACAGGTTAGTACTAATCTGTCACTCCCATTGATATGGTAAGCATTCAAATAATTTCGTGAAATCTAATTTCGTAATATTAGTTGAAATAAAATCACTAACCATAGATTAATCTATTTTAATATCTACCAATTTATATAATGCCTAGGTATTATATAACGCAAAAAATGCTTCTGAATAAGTAATTTATTTTAATTTTTTGTTTCTTTTTGGTAGAGTTAATTTCTTGTCAGAATCTTCGACCACAGTAGTATTGATTGATGAATCATTTTCCTCCTCAACAACTTTCCATTGTTTTCATATATGGACAAACTCTCTGAAATTTTCCTTTTCCTTTTTTCTTCGATGTATATTCGCGAACCGTGTTGCTGCTGTGCCACGTAACAATTTGGATATCTGCTTCTGAAAACCCGAAATTGTGCAAATGAGCTCCTTTTGTTGTCCGACAGCTGGGATTTGCGAACCGACCTTCTACATTTGCGGATTCCATCATCAGTGTGTTTAATAATTGACTATAAGGTATTTCTTTCGACGAGAACATTGGCATACCAAGAATTATTCATATATTTGAAATCAACAATGTCAATATCATTTACAATATTAGCGCTAAGCATGAATTTGGAATGTGTCTATGATTTGGTAGTTAGATATTAAATACTTTAATGAATGAACATCATAGATTCCAGCGTGAGAATTAGTCATTTTCCGAGGGCACAATTAATCTATACTTAATTTCTAGATTTATTTATACTACCATACCGCGTCGTCTGAATAGAATATTAAGGACTTTTCGAGTAGAAATAAAACAAAAAAAACGGCAATACAAATTCGTCGTTTTCATAAAATTAATAACGGTGAATTCATGTGTTTACTATTTGTTGTAATTTGATTCGTTTGTACCTTGATCTACTTTTTAAAAATAAGTAGATATATGTATATCTGTTTTTTATCTGTTATTTATATCTGATTGGTCAATACTTGTTTGTAAATAGCGCGGCATTTTTAATAATCAATTTGACCTAGAATTAGAAGTTGACAATTTTGTATAGGTAAAGATTACGATTTCAAAAATAAAGTGGACAATTTTATGTAATGCCATAGACAAAATTAGATAATGAAGAGTTTAGGCAATATTTTCGTTCAACAAAAAATAACTTTACTATTTTATGTTCAACTTCTCTGTCTGAAGAACAGAAAAACTTCAATTACCTTGCTGTCCAAACAGAGATTTATTGTTGAATACACTTTTGGCTCACTGCAGAGTGATGGAGACGACTAAAATCTCTTCATATTCATTCATTAACTGATATTTGTGACATTATGCAAGCTAAATGCTCATTGTATAATTTTTGTCAAAGACACAATTATAAATTCTAAGGTATCTTTAAAAATAATGTTTTCGTCTTTATCATTAAAAATATATGACAAAAAAATGACATGTTTCATTTATAATTACAAACAGTTATTTAGTCTGTATTTATTAATCACAATGTCAACTTGTTGTTCACAACCAAAGTTAATCACAACACAATCACAATGATAAATTGTAAAAAGATTGTCCACTTCTAATTCATGGTCAAATTGATTATTTTAAACTATTTACAAACAAATATTGGCCAATCAGATATAAATAACAGGTAAAAAACAGACAGATATCTACTTATTTCTAAAAAGTAGGTTAATGTATAAACGAATCAAATTACAACAAATAATAAACAAATGATTTCAACGTTATTGTTTTCAAAGAATCACGACGTATTTTTTTTCCGTTTTTTAATTGTTGTTCTACTAGAAAAGGCCTTTAAGCTAATTTCTATTTATATTAACAATGCAATCAATATATATCCAGTTTAAGGTCCTTTAACTTGAATTTAAAGATACACAAATTTGTGGCATATGTTATGTCTTTTAGTGTTCCATATTTTAATTACCCGAAAAGCAATTAATGTATGTACATATGATTACAAAAGCATCCACAACAGGTAGGAAATAGTTTAATAGGATTGCGTAATTCATTAGACACATGCATTTTAAATTAAGTCTCTTCAGGTAAGTCGATGAGATTGTTGGGATCTATGTATTTGCAATACATATGTCATAGAAAATACGGCTAACTTCTAATGACTGAATATTCAGAATATGTATTCTGGATTTATAATAATCAGTATTATATGTATACATACATGATATAACATTTTTACATATAAAGCGAGTATAGTATTTCTGATACTCCCAATGTCTCTATTTACTTACGGGGGGACCATACAGGTGCATACTATTCCAATTATGGTCCAACATAAACTATGTATATATATATATATACGCTCTTATAAGAAGATTACTATTGATGGAATGAAAACATTTATGAATTAGGAATGCACGAAAAAATGATTTCGTAGCTATAATGGAATAATGACTAGAAAATTTAACATATAAGATGCAATAATTCTTAGATATTTAATTTTATGTACAGATTCAATAATATTGTTATTGATTGTATATTTAATTTGAGGTACATTCTGGTTTCTAACCAAAATAATATGACTCTATCGAAATATTTAAATACATTATTTTACCGAAGCAATTGCTTTTTTCCTTATTCTATTTGAAATATAAAAACACCTCACTGAAAATGTTTAACAAATATCGGCTACCAAAACCTGATAAAACTAATCTGATATTAGAAATCTCAAAATTAATATTTAGCTATTACAAGACGAACTACCTATTTTCATGTTTAATGTTAAATAACCACAATTTTAGTATATATACAAACTATATTCAACCTGATAATTAATCTTTATAGACAGAGAAAAGATAGGAAACCAAATTTACTTAAATACGTGTTTAGCAACTCTAAAACACGAAATTTGCATTCTTTTTCTGAAATGTTACAGGCTTTTGGATGTGTGCATGCAAAATCGAACCAAACAATATTATTGCAAACAAGGATTGCTAAGCCTGCTACCACAATTAGGATATCGGAATTTGGTACTTGCTTTGGCTACTGACCTACATAAAAATCCAGTACGCAGTATTGTACATATCTGCAAGTATCACTGGATTTCGTCAATATCATCCATATTGTCAACATAATCATTGTCGTCAATACTGTTACAGTCATCAATAGTGCCATTGCCACAAAGATCAACACGTCGTTGAACACTGTGTGTTCATCTTCGTGTAATGCAGAATTGATGAATATATAATCATCACTGAAAGACATCTCATAAAAGGTTAAACGATATAGATTAGTTTGAAGTTAGTGGCCGTATCTATAGATGCATAAGCTATCTTTAATATATGATCATAAGCAATACGACACTGGGTTACTATGGCATCCATATATGAAGTAATAGTCATACACCTAGAGATACATATATATATGTATATAAATATATATTAAATCTTTTAGAAAATCTTTTATTCTAATTCAAACATGTCAAAATCAGTGTTATGGTCAATATATGCTACCTCCATATTTTCGACTTCAGAAACATGTATGTCATTCTGATGCGGGTCTTTCTAGCTTAGCTATTGATGTTTCATTGCTCTTTTTCCCACTACTTTGGAAGCAGTAAATATCCGTATTTATAATTCTCATTGTATGTCCACATAGAAATCGTTCAAAGCCAGCACCTACCTTGAAAATTAATTTCATAATTATAACTTCTCACTATATTATTACCAGTAATTAATGTGTGTACCTTTTATTTACGTTATTTCACTGTATTTGCAATCCTACTGTTCACTCTGTTCTACGCTTTATTACCCCCTCTTACTCGCTTTATCGTTTTTGACGTCATAGCTTTTAAAAGAATAAATATAATTAACTTCGGAAATTATTCGCATTTCTAGTTCCTGAGATAAAATTGGAGATGAATGTAGAAACGAATACTGCAAACTAATAATTTCTTACGATGTCATCGTTAGATCGACAGTTTCTCGGAGTGCACTGAACAAATGTTATAATTTGTCTAAGCTCCACAAACAAATAGAGTAATTTCCTATTCCACAAGATATATTTATGTGTATCTGTATACACAAATGTGTCTAACTTTGATATAATTTGAATATTATCTGTACAAAATGTTTAATATTATATTTATTATATTATTTCTTGGAAAATAAATGAAATCTACTGATCTATATGAATAAATAATTATTGTGCAATATATTAAATTAAGTATTCATAAAGAAACAATGGAATGTGTGAATGACATTTCTATAGTGCGACACCCCTCAGTAATTATATATATATGTGCAGCTTATTGTAGTGGAATATTGAATAACTTTTCATTATTGCAGTTTAAATAATTGTTATGTAATGAATTGCAGTAATTATGGACATAAATATGACACTTTATGTAATTAAGTTATTTTAAGTGCGATTTAAGCAACAACAAAAAACTTGGAACACTTTCGCAATTGCGTCAATTAGTGAACACCTTTTATATTATCCGAATACATTTCTGTATCCGCTTTCCATTTTCTGTATTACATATCTATTCAATCACAAAATGTGCAGATATCAAGTACAGTCAGCACATCTTCTTGATTTTACTTAATTATTTATAAGATGTTAATTTGCACACGCACAAACGATTATTTAAATTCGTTAAAGTTAAAAAAAACTCGAGCTGCGACGTATTCATTTATATATATATGATGTATTTTCTGGTATTTTTACTGTGAATTTTAAATGAACAAACGGTGCAATATCAGGTTCCATGACTTTCCTAAAAATAAGGAAATTCAAATATTTAAAATAAACAGCTTAATTATTTTACCAAATCACGTTACATTTTAACTTTGACACGTACTTACAGCATTTAAAATTACTGTTCAAATAAATATTATTAAATGATTTTAAATATTAAAAAGGCTATGTTTTTGTATGTGAAACAGATTTAAAGAATTTTTCTTATTAACAGTGTCAGTGGCATAATTGGCAGTCTAAAATATTGTAAATATTTTTTTGCTTCATATATTGTTTTAACTTAATTTAAGTAATTTATACCCAAACAAGTTAAGACATAACAATAAAAAATTGGTTTAATTTTAATTATTGATTATTGAAAACATTGCTCTAGACATGTTGGAAAATCATTGAGAATTCATGTACCTACTTGCTTTAATCCCCATTCTTCTAAGGTGTAATACATCGACTTTATTTTAATGATTTTTATAAATATAAGTATGCAATGATCTCTACTTGCTGAAATTGTATATTGATATATTATCGAAATATATATTTAAATATTCATTGTTTTTGTTCTTCTGTATTCTTTTACAATTGAGAACTATTTTGAATTTGGTCATGTTCTCTATGTAGTAACAGTGCCTAAATATATCCAAGTATAAATTTCATTTGTTGGAATTTATTATTACTAAAAATATTATTGCAAGTGTATTGGGTTATTTTTTATACGGAAAAGTAGATTTCTACATTTTTTAAATAGTATTTGACATAATACTGTTGAATAAGCCGTTGAACCACTTGAACATTTTTTAGAAATAAAATAATTTAATTAAAGAGACCGAGCTTTCAATGTAACATGCATCATAATCTTATTCACTGTTCTATTACTTTTCAGAACAGAGACTAATTAGTTCTCATTAGTTCATCAAAGCAATATAAACATGCTATTTTAAATTGTAATCTTAACCATAGAGTAATGATTACTCTATGATCTTAACAATGGTCTTGCTGTTGATTCTTTTAATTGTAACCATTCTATTGATTTTAATTCTTCTTCCATCTTATATAAATGTAATAATGTTAAAATTAGACGTGTTATTGAAGCTGCTTTTATTAATCGTCATAAAGATAGTTCTCTTAATTTAAACTCTGTATTTTTTTCATGTTAATAGCTGTATAGCTAAATTTTGTCTTAATTATATGAAATGATGTCCATTCACCCATCCATTATTATTCGCTGTTTTTATTACTTTTCTTTGATTGTTTAACGTAATTTAATTGTTGCTCACCTTTCTGTATATATAAGTATTTTATTATTGCTCTTTTCATAATTCTGACCATGATTATGATGCATGTAGCATTGAAATGCTCGGTCCCTTTAATTAAATTAATTAATTTATAAAATAAATTGTAGTGGTTCTTTGACTCATTCACTTACAGTGTTCAATACTGTTTTTGTTTATTCATATGTTAAATAGTTTTAGAAAATGATAAATTTTAGTAGAATCCTTATTAAATTGCTTAATATATAATATACCTGAGAGGTAGGAGGTTCGATCCCTCCCCTTATTGTGCTCATGTAATTAGCTCACTAGATAAGCAGCACTCCTTTATGTATAAAAAATAAAACATATATAAAGAGCTTTCTAAAATTTGAGTTGATTTTATTTTATGAAAATTTCATATTTTACTTAGCTATATATGTATATACTTTGACAATGGTAAGACTTTGAAAGAACTTACAAAACTTGTTAAACTGACTATTAATTATAACCAATAATTACAACTAAATACACACAACACCATTAAAAATAGAAAACTGAATATACTAATATTTATGTATTTAATATTTATTCCAAGAACATTCTACTTTAGATACTTGCCAATTTCGTTACAAGTTTCGTTACAAGTTTCGTTACACTAACTATGTATATATAGAAAACCAAAGAAACATTGACATTTTTATAAATAAATTTTTCTTTTAGATGCCTGTATACATCTTTTAAAGAGAAAAGGTTGAATATATCATGTTTTACTCCAGTAAAACTTCCCCGCCAACTCTTTTACAAGCATTTCTTCGGTCATTAGAGACGTACTAGGCCTAATATCTGAATACTAGGATGTGTGTAATGTACATGCCTTACATAATCCACATTCTTTTTTAAAGTTAAGTTTGTCTAAATAACTTTCCAGTGAATGGAAAAAATCAATTATATAAAAAAGTTCTAGAATTTCAAGTTCTTTTTGTGTGTAGGAGTCTATCTCGATTCCATGACAATTAATATAACCTACCTAAAATATGTTCATACACAAATACGTGACCAACATTTAGATTAGAAGTTCTGAGATCGGTTCCACTTTTATATGTATACCCCTAGGAAAAGCTATAAAGTCGCATAAAAGTACACCAGAGATCCGTAATGTGTCAGCGTTGCATTTTTATTCAAAAAGACATAAATGGCTCGTTTAACATCCTTCTATAATACTGAAGCGACCTATGGTCGTGTTTTTTATTTAAATATCAATTATGTATACAAGAACAAGTATCGAAAGAAATTTGAAAAAAATTGGTTTGTGTTTACAGAAATGTAACCATTTACCAATAAAATTAATTGTTATAGTATATATATGTATATGTTTACCCATTAGTTCCATAATTATTATGTTTGTTAAGCTACATGAATGTTATACTTATCCATTAAAACATTTCTTACCAATATATATTATCAATGTTAATTTACTAATGATATATGTATAAATAAGTATGTACTTTTTACTGATTGAACTAGCATTTCAAAAATAGTAAAATGTTGTGCTACTCGTTCATTTTATGTTTTTAACACTTATTTTTCTTGTTAGATTCGGTGCTACAGTATAAATAATAATTCATTGCCTCGAAAATAAATAAAGTTTAAATCGATATAAATAATTACAATAGAAATGCAGCATAATATTCTTGATGCATTACTTGATAATACATGCAGCAAAGGTAATATTGGAATAATATATTCGAATTTTTGTATGTATCACCTGTTTGTCGCTTACTGAAGGTGACGCATCGTCTATTGAATCGACTTCATTTATTTTTCAATGAGCAATTTTTAATTAGTATAGACGATTTATAAGCAAAGAAGGATATACCTGCTGATGCATTTACCAAAATCTTTTATAACCGTTGGAATATAATTACTTCTGTAAAGCTTATCAACATGATAATTATGTGCAATATTACTCAACCAAGCCCACTCGAAAGACATGATCTATTAAAAAATATCTCTAAAATATGTCGAAATGGTTTGTCATCAATAATCCTTGTACTAGCAATGCTCATAAATATATTTAACATCATCCTTCTGAAAATGCAAAAGAAAAATGCCCAAATTTGTACCTCTTTTCATCGAAGAAGTCTCGTGTGTTTCAGTCAAATAGTCATTATCGATATTCTCTTCTGCATTGCAACATTACCTCAATCAATGCTGGATCCTTCAATATATTACAATCCTTATACGAAATCATTCAATCATTATTATCGAGTTTATGTAGCTTCATTTAGGTGCTATTTACAATCTCTTTCAATATGGCTGACAGTGTCATTTGCAATTGAACGGTATTTAAACGTGTTCCATTCGATTCTTTATCGACGCATTTTGAATTCTTGGCGCATGACAGTCTTAAAAATACTGATAATTGTTGTTTTGATTCCATTTAATATTGTGTTTTACTGGCAGGAACATATTGTGGAATGCTACAAGGACGGAAATCTCAAGGCATATATTCATATTAAAACAAATTTGGGTTCAATTAAAAAATTTTTCGATACATCATACATCGTATGGCTTGTCATTGTTGAATTAGTGCCAATATCCATTCTCATTATCGTAAATTTTCGGGTTGCAAAATTAATTTACGATTCCAATCATAATAGAAAGAAAAGGATTTCAAACCCGCTACAATCTTCGCCTTCAACTGAAACACATTTTGATAAAAGTATGGAAGAGAAAAATACCCGAATATTAATTTTTCTTATTTTAAATACTTTGACTCTTATAATTTTTGCCGCTATACCTGAAATAGTAGCTGTCATTGTAAGGGAAAAGGTCTCAAATGGACACACCAAAGGAGATTTCTTCACAATTTCTGATGCCCTGATAAATTTAAACTTTCTTTTGACTTCTCTGGTTTACTTTATTTTTCCCTCATTCCAGAGGACAGCTACTGACTTCATTTGCGGTCTTACTGGAAAAACAAGAAAAAATCCCCAGGATGAATCCTACGTTCGAGCTGAAAGCATATATAATGAAACAACGTGCATCACAAAACTACCGAATTAATTATAATCACGTTTCGATACTAATTTAGTTAAGACAGAAATGAACAAGCCTATGCAAAATATTCGTCATGCAAGTCGGACCATTTGCACCAAAAGCAAATATATATTTGACACTTATTGTATTTGACTTTATTGCAATCTCATATATAATATTTATCTTATTTAGATATCTCTAAACAAATATTTTTGTTCAATTATTTGTCCATAAAAAGACTTCACATTTTGTTCAATAATTATTTTTATAATATATGTTTTGTGTCACTTCCTTTCACTCCAAGGGAACCATTTCGATAATCAGATGGTAAATTAGATTAGACAAACATTGTGTTTCAATTTCTTCAACTAGGAAGGGGTGTGTTGACTTCCATCGTCGCAATGAGCCTTACCATATGAGGTGATCAGATACTGAGTCTCTTATAATGACATTGTAAATGCCTATAAAATGCTATTTATACATATTGTAATATCGAGTTTTAAATTCCTTAAAAATTGACACAAAATAATGCTTGAAAATCAGAATGAGGCACTGTTAATGACAGAAATGTGATAAATCGAAACAGAAATAAAAATGTGAAAATATGAAAGCTTAGATTAATGTGTAAAAATAGATTTATGAACTAACATGATACAATATGTTTCCATGTGGGATGGGAACAAAGACCCACCCCTCCCCCTCCACCCACACAATTGCGCCAAAAGGAACGCGTGCGTTCGAAGAAGCCAATCAGAGATGGGTTTATAGGTATAAAAGTGACGTGTGCGTTCGTTTTCGTTCATTCCAATCTTATAGATGCTAGTGAACGGTCATATCCTCGCTCCTCTTATGGACGTGCCCCATTCCTATGACAGGTTTTTAATGCATGGCAACCCTTCTGCATCGGGGAACGCAGCAGTTTTAAGGATGACTCCTACTACTACTCAGAAGTTGAAGAAGACAGACCCTGCTACACCAAAGAAACCCGCTCTATATTCGAACAAATACGGTTCTGCGGACTTTAGCATTGAATCCGGGAGTGACATTCGACTGCTAAGAATGCAACCATATGTTAATCTTGTCGTCCCAAACACTAACTATCCTTATTCTCCTTCTCCGTCATTTATTGAGTATTTAGATATAGATCCTATGAGTACAACATGCCTAGCTAATATTAGTTATTCAGATAATTGCTCCATGTTATATATACACTCATTATTGTTGTTTTTGGACTTTATTGAAATGTTTTTTCCGTATACAATTATACATTTGTTATATATATATCTATATTTATCTTGACTTCTTATTTAGTCTTATGCGCCCGGGTTAAAATAAATAAAAGAAAAATAGGCTGTAACATATTATTATAGGGTATGCCAGCATTATATGTAGCGTACGAGTTCATAAGCGTCCATTAGAAAATCTCTTTAAATTCTTAAATGAATCTCTATGAATAATGTGTGCTAAGAGTTCCCTAACGGTATGCTAAAAATGTCTTAGAGATGTGCTAAACTCCTAAACTAATAACTTGTGGAGGGGGTGAAAGGGGGACGGGGGATGGAAGGGAGGAGAGGGTGGTTTTGTTTCCGTCCAACACATCCCCTTACTGACAAGAACGCAGATGTATTACTGGAAAGTTGTATTTTGGTTTGGGGTATAATTAGAAGTATAAAAATAGGAACAAAACTATCTAGACCTATGGCAATAGGTCGTTAGCTAGTAAAGCTAAGCGAACTATGTAGTAGGTAATATAGGATAGTT
>JAYRBW010026150.1:0-12407 GCA_036023295.1 Invenusta paracnida
TATTTTAATTGATGTACCGTCGTTATTACCTAAAGTACTACCTTCAGTATTTGCACACTTACTATAACTGTATTATACCATTTTTAATTGATGGACCGTTCTGTGTTCCATTAAATAAAGGCTTTATTATTATTATTATGTTATACCTACGTTTAAACTTACGGATGTAAAAAATGGCATTTTTTAAATTACGACTAATTGTTACGTCTTTTTCTTTAATACGACTATTTGGGATTACTCAGGTCTGGATTAGGATCCCATTACCTTAATCTAGGATGCTGTAATGCTTGCCTTTAATTTCATACCATAGGTATATTTAGCTAATGTTAGTATATAGTAGTAGAGTAGACATTTCAAAGAAATTGATCACGTTGAACTAATTTTTTTCGGGTACATTAATTTATGAGTCAAAGATCCATAAAAAACTAAAGCATGTGAAATCAAATACAGATACTGTAATATCAGTGCCTAAAAAACGGTACCATCAACATTGCAATCACAATTTGATAAACTTACTTCAATAAACAGAATATATTTTGTGTATGTGACACGTTTAAATTATTATAATGCTATCTCCAATACATTTCGGATCATTATCCAATAAATTTGTTATATGAATTTTGAAAAAATATTTGAGGGTAGTAAATATTATATTATTTGAATTAGCATATTAACGATAATTATAGAAATGGATGAATATATCATAATATCAGAGTAAATATCAAATTGGTTGTTTTAAACCAATTAAGTTAAGAAATTTGTTAAAATTTGAATTAAAAAAATTGACATTCATAGAAAATTATTACGTCGTTAACTTGAAAGGAAATTAAATACGAAACGACAAATATGAAGCCTGGAATATAACTAATATTCATATAATGCTTTTAACCAAAATTTTCTCATATTTAAAAATTTACACATAATCATAAGAATAAATTATTATTTACTTCTGTAATATGTTAAACGTAATAAATAGGATATATTTTCCATTTTTATAGCCAGAATAATGTATATAACTACAAACGAAGTACAAATAAGGCATACAAAACTTGTATTCCATGTTTTTTCATAATGAACATATAATATATGAAAGTTCATTATGACAAAAAATAATGCTATTTTCGTAAAACGACTCTTCTGGATTTAGTAACTAAAAGTCATACTGTTAAACATTTATACACAATAAAATATAGTGTTAGTGGATGCTTTCTGAAAAAGTAGTGACGATATGCTTTACATCATTGCGAAAGTTTAGTACTTTTATATAACAAGACTTACAGAAGCATTAATAATATTTAAAAGTTATAAATGAAAGGTAGCTATCCCAACAGTTCCTTTTAGTTTTCTTTTTATCGAAACTGTTAAACACATTAATAAAGTTAATGGAAACCTCCGACCCGCTACTAATTTATAAATGTTTAGATTATAGTTTAGATTAGCTCTGATTTTAATCTATATACTTTTAATTTACTTAATATATACTTAGCATAATTATATAATATAATGTTTTTATATTAAAGACATTCTATTAATTAATTAATTATAAATTAAACACTTCTTTCGAAAACATGTTCGCTTGTTTACATTTAAATCATTACTATATTAAAATATTTTATTTCTCTACATAGCATAACATTAATGTTATTCAATTAGACATAATCCCTTGTAAATCTCTTATTCGTCTTTCTGCCGGGTCTCATTACTTAAGAAGTTTGCATTTAATTTATTTTTATTTGTAACATTTGAGCAATTAAGATATATTAAGCTATTTCTATTATAATATGTACATAAAATCTGATTTGTATGCAAAAATAATATTTGCTGATGATGTCCATAGTGACGTATCATAGACCTATCAAATGCGTTTTATTTTAATACACGTATAATGTTTAATAAAATTCATTGTGTTTTACGTAAAAGAAGAACATCAACAAATTGAAAGCAATGCTGTTTCAGATAATTATTATAAAATGGCTACATTTACAAAATAATAATTGTTAGGATATATGCCGAGATAACTAATTGATAGTAATAAGACATAGTATAGACTACATGGACGCCTTTAGTAAGTAGTTTTACTACATAGTATTGCCTGTTTTTTAATTGTATTTCAAAAAACTTTTCAAGAGAACTTTCGTCTTTGACAAGTATACATTCTTTGTACAGTCCAACTGTTTGTAAAGTGAGAAAGCTTTCATGTGTAAAACCAAAATAATAAAAATTTGCTCTTTGTACTTAATTGTGCGTATACTATTTTATTGGAACACTGGATTTTTGCAAACGTATATGACTGATAAGACAATTAAAATCTTTGAAACATACTACTAACACAAAACAGTTAATTTGTATACATATTAACACAATTTTGCTTCTATAGCTTCTACATTATTTTATGATCATCAAATACTTACACATTTCTACATATTTGTATATATATATAAATGTATATAATATGTCAATAATTTGTATAATACATTAATTAGCTATGTAATATCAATTAATGTTTAAAACGTATTGACTATGTTTTAAAATAATTATTAAAATAAAATGTGTATAAATTTATTTAAAATGATAACATTTTCTTTTTTCAATGGCCTCCAGTTGTATAGACATAAATTTCCGTGTCATGTCCTCTTACTAAAGGCGTCTATGTATAGACTATTTTAGAATATAAACCACTTAAAACTTACATTTAACGGATTATCAGCAGAATCGAAAATATCTGATATGTGTTCCTCCGCAAACGCAAGACGTTCAGCATTTGACGATCTAAAAGAAGTAAAATATTTATTAATCTTACACAAAAATAAGTATCAATACATATTTACTTTTGTCATCAAGCTAAAATATAATACAATAAAATACGATGAAAACTTTTTGATCTCGATTAGTTTATTGATCATAATTATCAATTAGTTATCCTTAAAAAATATTATATTAAACACACCAAGTTCTAGATAAATATTTGAAAACAACAAAATAACATTATTGTAATATGAATTGTAAATCATATAATCGAATGTCCAGTAAAGAATATTTTGCTGTTTTTAATGCTTAATAAATCAATAATTTCATATGTTTATAATCAGTTAATAGTCAAAATATCACATCATTTATATACTTAAATCTCTCCGCTTTACTATTTTTGACTTTAAATAAACTTCGGAAATACTGTGATAAACATGACGTAGACAGAGAAAAATGCTTGCAACCTTCGTAGGTTGCAAGTGTTTCGTATTGACTTATTGTTTCATCGTAATATAATCTATTTATAGTTATTTTAAGTTGCATGACGCATATACATAAGGACAAAAATTAACTTATGAAATATCAACCAATCTTGTGCACACGAAAGCGCCCACAAATTAATTAATCAACTGTCGTCTTATAAGAGAAACAATTTTAAATAGTTCGTGACATTTACTTTTTCTTTAAACCTGTCAAATTAACGAGATGAATCTTGAGCCAATAGAGGCCTTTCTCGCCAAGTGGAACTCCATTTGCAAACCGTATTAAGCATCGAGATATATCGTTCCCTACAAAATATGCACAAACAGGAATATTACAAAAATTAATAGTTCAAAAATAGATAGCATAATATTTAATAGTACACCATAAATAACCGAAAGTTCATCACACTTCAATAACATATTTTAAAGAGATTAAACATGGTATTTGGTCAACTCTATTAATACCGAGTATTAAGTACTTTTGAGCACTCATAATATGACGGGTAAGGAGGTTTATATATTTACTTTTTTAAATCGGACCAAAGTCATGAAAGTTATAATTAATAGCAGGGTAAAATACACATAATTAATTTTTAAAAACTGTAAAAAATAAGCCGTGAAACTTGATTCAATAAGCGATAAGAGACTATTTTGAGATTATTACCAGGGTCTTTCATGTAACCTCCGATTAGTGTATGAAAACTATACAGTTCGTAGAAATTTGACTCATATGAACAGAAATAGAGAATAACTTTATATAGCACATATAAGAATTATAAAAGCACCTTAAAAATTATTAACGCAACTCACCAATGTGATTGAAATGAGGTGGACAGGGATACACACGACTGCGAAAATCCATGCTGTACGGAAACCAGAAAACTTTGTCTCGGAACTATAAATAACAATGTTTATATCTCATGAATATCACGATTTGAAATGCATGTAGGTAGTAACGATAAAAACGTATAAGTAATGTTGCAAAAATGATTAATAAATCTATGAATTCAGAAATTCTGTGAATTATGAAATTTTGTGTATTATTTACATTATATTTTAAGTCGAAGAGAACATATACTTTGCATGTTTTTTACTACCGCCACTCGTACACCAATCAGGTGAAAATTTTACTGTAAAACATTGATTTAAAAAATATTAGCCAATCAGTTTTATCCCAATAGGTCAGTTGACCTCCCCCCATTAACCAAAAATGTATATAAATAATTTACTTAATTATTAACCATTTTAATGTATTTTTAATAATATTAGATACTCTAGATCAAAATCCTGGACATTGCTAAAAACTAGGACATTTCATTTGGCAAAAGTGAAATCAGCATTTAAAGTTAAAGATGACTAAAAGTACACTGTAAAATACCCTTTCCTTTAAATATAATAACATATAGCTGTAAGTAAATTATATTAAGAATGAAAATATATGTATACTTAAATTTTTTATAAAAAATTAGTATCAAGTGATAATTTCACAAAACATTGTGAAATCGATATATAAAAGCAACCTAATGTTGGCCATTTATTCGAAAATAAATTATTATCGTTCAATATCGATCTTTGGAATAGCTTACATGTTTACCAAATAAATTTAGTTCTAGTGAAACTTTAATTATTGAAACAGAAATGCATTATACTCCCTATATTCTTGTAATAGGCTATATCAATATAAATAAAATAGAATAAGTTGTATGCAATATTGTACAAGAACTCAGTTGTAGATGTTTTCTACTTTTCGAGCATAAATACACAACTCAGAATTAGATTCTGTAAACCAGTTATATTTAAAAAATGAAACACAATAATATTTGATGAGGATAACTTGACATTATGGATAATGTGCACATAATCTTGAAATGTCTTAGTTTACACTGAAATTTAAAACTATTCCAAGTTCTCTGACATTTCAACATTCCCTAAATTCCTAGTTTACCCAGAGGCGTAGAAACCCTGAAATTAATGGGTGGAATAAAAGTGCAAAACTCTACACAAAAGAATAAAATAGAACTAAATTCTAGTGGAATTTTATTACTCACAATAAGGCAAGTACTCACCTTGTTGGCAATTGATAAACGATAAAGCTCCGATGCCCAAAGTGATCGCATTTCTGATTTTAGTTTGGCAAGCCGACGAATCTCTTTATATATCTCAATTTTCTTTTCATAGGGTGTATCTCTGAAAAGTAAACCAATCTCTTTAAGCAGCCATTTGAATACAACTATCGACTAGTAGCATGTAACTGAGCAATTAAATAAAAAACATGTATATATGTTGGGCTTCCCATAGTTTATTAAAATTAAACGGATACTATAGGTTTAAAATATATCTTTTGTCACTAGTTTCACAATCAGAATTCCCATTATTAATTTTATTAAAATGTTGAAATATTTCAAGACACGAAATTATTTGCGAATAAACAAACAATCATATATCTTATTTTACGGTTCAATGAAATATAAGCACATCTTGATATTACCATCTTAAAATATCGCCTTGTTATAAAATAAATCACTGTAGCATGATATACATAAACGACCATAATATATACCGATGCGGTTTACCATTAATAAATTCAATAATATATCAATAAATGAGTTTAATAATTTTGGGAAACTCTGTCATTTACCAGGTGAAATCTCTATTTACAAAGCAGTGTAATTCAACTAATACATAATATTCTGATTTTTATTATTTAAATATGCATTGTATGTATATTCTTCCCAATTTGAAGCCTATTGGTAAACCAGGGGACTCTGCAAATGGGAAGTAAAAATAATTGATAGAGATGCATACCTTTCCGGTAAAGGAGGAGCAGGGCATTCTGTGTCAGGGATAGCAATTTGCAACTTCTTACTGCCTTTATCACGGAAAACCTTGATGACCAGATCTAATAACTGCAACAAAACAAACAGTTTCCTAGCCAAGATAATAAATAGCAAAATTATAAAACTACTTTATTACATTGGCGGCTCATTGTAGCCTTGTCTGCATTCAAATTATAATAAATTTACATAGAAATATTAAATTAAAACAATTATTTATAAACCACCGCAATGTGTGTATATACATATATTTGTATATTTACGTTTAGCGTAAAATATGCCCAATATATGTAAACAATTTTATGTTATATAAATGGTAAAGCTAAAGGAAGCGTCAAGACCGACAATGTTAGGTTATTTTCTTTATAATGATTTATAACATAATTTAATATAATGGTTGCCATTACAATATTACAATCGAAGAAATATGGATTTGATAATGAAAATGAATTGATAAATATACCTACATGATTTTAAGGTTTGAGTAAATGTTAAAAATATAAATACAATATAGACACTTAAATACTGTCTATAGCACTTTTCCCTAATATAAACTCAAAACATGTATAAACAACATAAAATTAGAGACACAGTGATATAAATATACATAACACAAATTATGTGAATTAACCTACAGGTTCATTGATTCGCCAAGGACAAGACGCCAATATATTTAGAGCGTTGTATACAACAGGAAAATTGGACGAATGAAATTTAACATCATCTGTTTGACTAGGCGATGCATGACGAATCAGATTAGTTGCATAACCTGAAATAAACCAGAAAAGTGGATGGTCATATAGCATGATCTGTACAGTAATGACACCAATAATTGTTATATGAAACTGTTTAAAAATTAGAATCTGTAAATTGTTTTATATATTTTTTAACGTGAAAACTGTAGGTTAGAATCAAACTCCATATTATTATTGGCTTTAAGATGATAATTCTAAATGAGATGTTTTTTCGTACTGCAATATTAGTACCCACTAATATTATTGAAATTTAAAATACAGCCTGATACACATAAAATAAATAAAACCATAAAGTTTAGTTATTTTAGTACATTTACTATGAAATTAACTGTACTATAGCAATAACTAAGTAGTAGAAACTACCGTAACTATAAAAGCTAACCAATCATTAACGACTTACTAGTTGAAAAGAGATAGCCAGCATGGTTACTGTCGATCCATGGTAATGGAGGGCATAGCATCGGTAATTCTGTTGCCATAAATGACATGGGAATCATATCTGCAGTACGATACCACGACACCAGAGTAGGGTGAGCCTATAAACACGGAACATATTACAATAAGTCATAAAAGCATTTAAATTAAACACCATCACATTTCTAGTCATATCCGTGTTAATGTGCCAACATTATAACAAGCTAACATGTACATACGATTTTTTAAATATAACACTTTAACTAGTAGTATGTCAACAAATTCTAAAAGTAACGCAGAAATCAATTAACTTATAAGCATATTATACATTTAATCGTTGCAAGATAAAAATTCTTAAATGCGATATTGTTGTAAACATTATCAGGGTGTCCACACAACTTAACCAAAAAAATTCACGTACATATTTAGGTAAAGAAATTGACAATATATTACATATCAATTTTTAAAATATACCAGGATTTCCACTATTTTGGACAAAAAAAATCGAGGAGACCAAAAAAATTCGAGGAGACAAATACTACCACCATTTTTAGTAAACATGACATGTATATTTTTAAGTTAATACAATCTAGTTGGTCTAGATAATTTTTTGAAATTTTGTATTTTTTGGAGGCAGATTAATGTCGTGAACATAACAAAATAACACATATAAAACATTATTCTCAAAATTCGAGGACATTTGAGGAAATATTTTCAAAATTTCTAAAATTCAAGGACATTTGAGGATATTTTCAAAATTCGAGGAGGGGTGGACACCCTGTATACATAATATATTATACATCAACATGAAGTAAAAACATTCTACCTAATGAATGTGCTTAGCTATCAAAATAAATAAAAAACTTTCAGACTTAGGATTTTATAGGTTTTTAAATAAAAGATTCAAAGTAATATTCAAGTGCCGCAGACAAAATTTTTTCATATTAAGATTGAAATTAGCAGTATTTGATAAAAATAAAATAAAAAAGAACTTACTAAACAATTCACATACAGCAGTTAAAAGTCACGTATCTCTATTCAAATTCGTGTACAATTCACTTACATTTTGTCTTTTTATAAAAATTAGTGTATATTCACGTACATACGTGAATTTATTATACATGTGGACACCCTGCATTATCCATGGCGAAAAATTATGAAAACGAGATTTAAAACGTAAAACCTATGGAATATATTAAGTGTGGTAAAATAAAAGTTCCATTTTTAACCGGAAAAAAATTCACAAATAAAAATATGTATGCCTTTAATATTATTTTAAAACAACAAAATTTCTTCTCTCAGTATCTCTGCCGCAATAAGGTAAAACGCTGTATCTGCATATTTCACAATTTCGCAAAAACTGGTATTTGTGTTTGACTTTCTCTTAAGAAAATAAATTTTCTTCTTCTATTTAATCCTTAGTATTTATGTAGATGAAATACCAATGTATTTATTAAGCCTAAAATATTTTAAAAATAATATTGTACCTAAGTTATCGATTTTTCATTTATGGCTATTTACATTCTTCTTTTCTTACTTAACTATTCTCATGTGCTATGATAAAATGCCGTATCTGCAAAGTTTATCTCCTGTGGTCCTTTCCAATCATGCAGCTTTTCACTCCCACATTGTGCATGAATAGCAGCCATTTTGTTCAGAAGGACGCTTGTCAACCCTATATCAAAATAGTGCTCGTTCGTCCACTCTAACATGTCACTCACTGACTTTCAACCATTTGATTTATATTGAAACGTGTCTGAAGCTGGGAAGAAGGTCTTCAAAGTCAAATACTTCCCCCAATTTTGATATCGAGAGTGCATCTGATGTAGGTGTATATTGAGCTTGTAGAACATCCGGAGTCACAGTTCATGGAGACATGAACTCATTGGTACCCAGTGAAATTTTTCTTGGTATGCATTGTCCCAGGCAATCCATATCTGTATTTTGCTTCCTTTTATGCGACTACAGGAATTTAAAATGCACTTTTTTGGGCATTTTAGACTCACGCAGATACTTTAAAAATGAAACAGTAGTAAATATTAATGAAAATAAATTACATGTTAATACTTCAATACCAAAACATGTTTTAATGGCTAAATTAAAATTTGTATTAGTAACATTCGTTCTGAAAAAAACCTAACAATGCTATGCAAAAAACAAATGAACTCTGTGTTATGCAGATACGGCGTTTTACATTGGCGTGTTTACACCTGATTTGTAGTCATGGGCACATACGGCAATATAAAAGCGCTCATAAATGACCAACTATAACCAACATTTATTTTAGACATTTTTTTTAATGTATCACACTATAACGTTGTAGAATCTGTATCTAACTCAATTTTGACAAAAATGTAGATACTGCGTTTTACCTTAACACGGCAGATCTTATTTGTAATATATTAGTAATGGTCTCGTGTCTTTCTGCAAAAACCTAAGGTTGTTTATAAAAATATTATTTAAAAAAATGTATGGTTATTTCAAATTTTCTAAGTATATTCTGTACAAAAACAAAATATCTAACAAAATCATCAATATTATATAAATAAATATTCACCTTCATTTCCAACTTCGATTCAGATAAATATTCTGTGTTTACTTCAAATAATGCGGGAGCCATTCTCCTATAAAAAACAAAAAACATAAGTACGCGTGAAAAAAGTTGAAAATGTAGAGAACGTCCGTTAATACATTCAATACCGCTTGAAATTTTGTTATACAAAGAATTTTAATATGTAAAAATTAGAATTTAACATCATAAATTGAACTAATACCTTTTCTAGCAATAATGTCCGCATTTAATTTAAAAAATAAAAATTTTGGTTTTATAAAAAGTTATTTTTGATTAATTAAAAATTTTATATGCTTGGTATTTTTTGCATAGCTAACGTAAACAATAATATATATATATATGTATATATAATTATATATAATGCATGCAAATAAAAAATGAACTTCCACAAAAAAATAACAAAACTTCGTGTATTCTTGACTATATTTTAAAAAGGATTAACTTTTAATATAATACTAAACAATTTGTTGTGAATTTAAACAATACTTTACTTAAGATAATATAATATCTAGAAAAATACAGGGATATATTAAATACCTTTCAGGAGATCCTGGATTAAGAGCATCTAAATTAAATCGTAACTCTCTGTAAATAATGTTGTATAATTGTTTACCAATCATAGAACATAAATTCCAATTCCATGAATGTGAATGGTTATGCTAAAATAAGAGATAATAAGGATAAAATACAACTAAAAGCTATTAAAATGTTCAATTATTACGCAAAATAAAAAAAATTGTAAGAAAAACTTTGTCATAGAGGGATAGATAATTACCGATCATGTTTTCAAAAGTTGCAAAAAGCATTGAATAATATAACCAAAAATACTTTATAAGAACTTTCGTGTGAAAACTTACAAGTGCTTTACCCGGTGCTGCGGGTAATAAGTGCAAGACAATTTTGCCACCCGGTGACACAACTGGTAATTAAAGTAGAACGATTACAAACGAAAAAGATAAGACAAAATTAACAAATTTATAATTACTACCTTTTTTAGTAAATTAATATTTTGGGATTTCCATTTAAGTATTTTTACGGAGATTTAAAGAAAATATAAAATACAGAAATGTGTTTTTACATATGATTGGCCAACTTTATTTTTCTTCTGAGCGAGAGTCCAAATTTCTTTTAAGTTTTCGGTGTCCATTTTATTATTGTTGAACTGCTCAGCATAATCCTGATAGACACCTCGCAACTAAAACACATACAATAACATTTTAAAGAGCATGCTTATATCATAATACATATTCTATCAAATAAAACATGATAAAAACATAATATTGTTTAATGGTATGTGTATAATCAAATGTAGTTAGAATATCATGAAATAATTATAAATGAGCATGTGCCGTCAAAAGATTAAACATGGTATTCAATCGAATGCCTTTTATTGAATATTTATTCAGACAAAACTCATTGCGTACGTTATTACGATAGCAAAAGATAACCTGAGAGAATAGCGGTAAAATAATATTATGTCGATTATAATAGTTTTAGTGAGAAAATGAATAGCCATTCCTTAGCATAAAATAATGAGAAAACGATAACGGAATACTCGTACGAACCTGGTCTAATCGCCCACTTTCAGTACATTTTTTTAAATTGAAAGTTGCCTCCACCAGTTGACCCAGTTGAAAGTAAACAATTTCACTTGAAACAAAGTGAAAACTTGATTGTCCTATCACGGTATCCAGCTCCTAAATAAAATATTGAATGTAACTAAAAACATTACTTGATAAGCAAATTTCATATCAACTATGTATTAATAATAAGATAATTATTACAAGTTACAGTATATTTGAATCAAGATAAAAAATTACAAACGATCGCTTAAAGAGTATCTATGTATTTAAAAAAAATCAGTGACGTTTCGCAACAGTTTTGTCCAACTGAAGGTTTAACTTGTCGCTTCATGTTGACAAAAAGTGTAACTAAACGTCTTTTTTAAAATACATTAATACCTACCCTTAATTATTTTTATCTTTCAATATACTTTATACTAAAGGGTATGGTCGAATTAAAACTAAGGTTATAGTATATACTTACACCAAGTAAGAGGTCAAGGTAGACATCTTTTGGAAATAAACGTAGAAACGGATACAAAGAGAACTTGTATTCTAAAATTAAGAATAAAAGCAGTTAATTAAAAAAAATCGGTTTAACGATAAAAAACGTTTAACAATAAGGGAAATTGTATTAAGAAAATGTAGAAATTGACTTAACTAGAAAATAGAACATAGAGGAACCTAGAAGTCTATTTACCTTAAAATTTATTACTAATTAAATAATAAAATTACAAATGAAAACTACTTATTTTTGTCGTATATATAAAAAATGCTTCACATGAGGATAAGCATCAGATATATGAATTACTAAATGAATGACTCGCACTCATAGATATTTGTTTTAATACTTCACTAGATGGGAAATCAGGCCCAGAGTTATTGTCTAAATGGTGGCCCAGAGTTTAGTGATTGGCCAAACTAATATGGCGTTATAGTAATTAGCATTTATCAACAAAATTTAATATTTTTGCTGATTCTTTTTCAATTTTCTGTTAAAATATGTTATATTAAACTCGAATATTGCTAAATGTTTCAAA
>JAYRBW010026161.1:0-12405 GCA_036023295.1 Invenusta paracnida
CTATTGATATTGTTTCTTTATTACTTGTGTAATTTAAAATAATGTTACTATATAATACACAAATTTCCATAAAAACGCGGTTTTTTACGATACACCCTATAAATACTGAATATGGGATCCTAAAAATGATTAAAGATTAAGTAATTATTAAGACTTGCATACATTCAAATATTTATGACTGTGCTGATTTCCTTTTTTAATACCAACACTCACGTTGCTCCTATTTATAAAAATATGCAAATATTGATCGAAAAATTAAGATTTTCTGCTTATAGAGAAAATTATTAAAAGATTAATTAATTGGGTTTCTGTTCAAAATTAATTTGGCTATGTATAAATTTAATGTTATGCATTTACCTTGACCATTAAATGTCTATAAGTGCCAAGTAGGCACCTTACTAGCGTTTAAAGTAAATTATCAAAATAATACATTTATTTTATTAAATTCTGCATTATTAAATAACTTATTATACCTAGGTATAGTTGTGTCAAAAGTAGATTGGTATACAGCATACATTGTCAGTCTTTCAGACATATAATTAAGTTCAGTCAACAGTCTGCTGTAAATATCGTGTTCGACTGCTGAGTAAATTGGCTGCATAACTATAAATATGTAGTATAAGTAGTATTCGCGTTGTAAACTAGGAATCATGGCTACAAGTGGATGTTGAATCAATATTGAAAAGAGTGAGAACACCTCCCACAATGGTGCAAAATACATGGCGTGTTGCTTTTGAAGGATACCCTCCATTACGATTGTCAACCTACAGAATTCGTGACAAGTTTGAGCAGACTAGTTCAGTTGAAAATGCTCAAAAGTCTGAAAGGCCTACCTAAATATGCACTGAAGAGCACACAAATACAATGGCAATCGCTTTGGCATTTACTCAGAGGCCTAAGAAATCACCAAGGATAGCCTCTCAAGAGCTTCAAATGCCGCACACTTCCCTTTGGCGAATGCTGATCAGAAAACTTACGTTGAAGCCATATCGCCTTCGCTTGATCGCGGTTTGATTGAGGATGTGACTCTGATAGGCGTGCTCAGTATTGCGAGATAATGTTGTCTGAAGGGCACAGTGACCCGACTTTATTAGATAACATCGTATATGGTCTGAAGAAGCCTGCTTCAAATTATCAGGGAACGAGAATAGGCACAACTGTGTCTTCTGGCTTAGTGCGAGGACACTCACCCGACAATCGAAACACAGTTGCATCAACCTGGAGTAACAGTGTGTAATGTTGGAGCAAGCTTTGGTGTGATAGTACCTATCTTCTTCGAGTAGACTGTAAATGGTGATGTGTACTCAAGATGCTGCGGGATACTGTAATCCCTCAACTGAAAGAAAGAGAAAAATTCAATGACCCCTACTTCCACCAGGATGGTGCACCGCCTCATTAGGCCAAATCTGTCACTCAGTACTTGAATTCTGAATTCCCTCACAAATGGCTAGGTAGAAGAGGTCCTCATGAGTTCCACCAAGGTCACCAGAGCTAACCCCCGTGGACTTCTTTTTCTGGGGAGGAGTGAAAGACATTTGTGTTATAGTGAGAATGCAGGTTCTCTGCGCGAGCTACAGGCAAGTATTACTAGAGCCTTTGACGAAATCAAGGCCAAGAAGGAACTGTTAATCAGTAACTGACAGTGTGTGTGGAAGACAGATTGCTGGAATGTCTCAAACAGGAAGGACATCAATTTAAACACTTACTATCACTTATGAAAGCTGTGCATAATTGTGTGAAATCGTAATTATTATGTACATGTAAAATAAATAAATATATATAAAATAAATGTTCACTAAAAAAACTACTTCTGTTAAATAAATTCTTGCTATACATTGTAAATACCTACTTTTGAAACACCCTGTATATACCTATGTAATATAATGTGTTTTTAGGATAAGTTATTTATTTACATTTCACAATTATACCAAAGCGAATACATAATTATTGTGCGTTACAATGTTTGAATAAATTATGTTGAATTTAAGATTATTAAACCTTTGTAATTGTTTTACACAAGCAATAAATTAAATGTTTCTTTTCTAATTAACTTTTATAATGAACAGGTAAATTTACGCCAACCAAACACAAAACCTCTTTAAAACAGAAATTCTATTAATTCAACGAATTCAAAGAACTAATTAATTTTAATGTAAATTACTTTATCGTATATGCAGCAAATGTCATTATTATTTTGATTGAGGTTTACAGGTTTCTAAGAATAGTCAAAGAGGCAGTCTTTCTTACTAATCTTAATATTGCAATTCAACTAACAACAACTCTGGCAACATTTTACCCAATACAACTCCAATATAATATTATGTTTAGTTATATGTTTTTATAAGTAGCCATTTGTAATTTGTAACAGTACATTAGCGACAACAACATTTGAGTAAATTGAATTCTCTTTTCCCAATTTAAATTTCCTAAATTCATATTTGTAGCACACTTAATATATTATGCTTGCAGACTTGAATTACCAATATCGAATTTGAAGTACCTAAATTTGAAATTAAAACAAGCTCTTTCGAATTTGTTGAAATTTGAAGGGTCTACCGAAGATTTTCCTGCCCAATTATTCAAATTTAATTGTCTCAGGCCATGTCACGCTATCAAACGCGATTAGATTGATGCAATCGAGATTACAGAGTCGACATATTTCTAATTTAGCTAAATATAACTTTAACGTTTAACTTTGTGAAATATAAATCTATTTTTAGAAAACTCATTATTACCTTTATTAATATCTTCCAAATATGAGTTCATGAAATATTTATTTCATGGTTTAAAATTAATATAAAAACTTGCTCTTTTACGTAAGATGTTACTTTCTAGCAACACTTTTAATTTTTAAGATTAAAATTAAAATAAATATATCAATTTAAGCAAATTAAAAGCGAAAAATGTAAAAATTACATTTCATTATCTTTAATTTGAAACCGAATAATATGTTTTTAATAAAAGTAACGAGTGACAAAATGAAACACCAACTTATCGAAAAGACCTGCTTAACACACACTCCAGGTCCAATCGCATAATAAAGTCATTTCGATTGAAAAATGATTGACGAGCGTTTGATAAAGCCCGAATGTTAAAGGATGGCTGATAATTGACAATTGTTCATATAGTGCTTATATAGTAGTCAATAGCAATTGTACTGCAGCTGTGAATCATTTCCTGGGATATACTTGGGACGGGCACAGAAAATGCCAATGTAATCGGATTGTAAAAACAACTACGATGGCGATTGGATTGAAGATTTGTAAATATGAAAGCAATTTCATTGGATAAAAGGGTATATAGCTGGCGCATTCGAGAAGGTGTCTGGTCACGCGAACAAGCCAATCCAACCTAATAAATAAAAATAAATAATTTTTTATTTAACGACAATATCTGCATATAATACAATCAAAGTCGGAGTACATGTAAATAAATCCCCGGTCATACAAAGACCAGTTACAAACAAACTAAACAGGTCTAGCCTGCAAAACAATAGACAAGTACAGCTGCTAGCCAGGGGTGAGTAAGTTGCCCTGGGTGGGATTTGAAACCCAGGACCTTCGACACATAATACCAACGCTCTACCAACTGAGCTACTCACCCCCTAATTAGTTTATTATACCGCGTATATAGACTGAAAACTTTAATAAATATTTAAATAATAAATTATTTTAAGTATGAATCAGTTTTGACAGAAATATAATCAATTACATTTTTGTACAACTTACGCACGATCTATAAGTGATTCAGCACCAATATTTGTCATGATTATGATTTTAATGGACTCTACGATTTTGTTATATAGAGCTTTTTTTATACTACGATTTTATTTTTGGCAAACATTTATAAAGCCATGAAAAGGAAAAAGAATTGAAATCCTTAAAAATTGTTTTATTAGACTGATTGCGTAAAAATTAAAGAGCGTATTTGATATCCTGAAATCAATAATTATTCGTATCGCATTGGAAATGGAAAGATAAATGGAAATATAGAAATCGAAACCACAATACAAAAGAGAACATTTTCAAACCCTTGCATGCATTCTATGTAGTGCTCTTATTTAATATTTAAACATTAAGAAAAAAATTATATGATAATCATGAAAAATTATTTAATTTTGGCGAACAAAATCTTAATTCATAAAGTGCAAACTCCAAATCGGAGGTATTTTACTGAATAAAATTCCTTATAATCATTTTTAATAAATAATACAATAAAAAAATTAGAGACATTAATTCGCATATATTATATATTGACATTGAAATATATGGATTGTACAATTTAATTGTTGCGTTTATAAAATAAAAGTAATTATCAGGGCAATTTTCGTTTCAATATAGTTGCAGATCTCTACTAACATACATACATACATATAATTGAAACAATTTGGTTTAAACTTAAGGAATAATTATGGCAATTAACGGATTAATCAAAACATTTTATGTTGGAAAAGAAAGAACATAAAAAGAAAGAGTATATTTTATCAACGTATTGTGCACAAATGCAAATTTTTTGCAGTACAGGAATCATGTACAATTCCCATAGCACTAATTTAAAGTGCATTTTTTATTTAGAAAGTATAGGAAACGCACAAAACAGTAGTTACAGCTTAACTGTGTACATAAGTGTATTATATATTGGGCATAGTAGCAATTATAAAATAATGGTGTAATGTAAGCTGTAAGTTATGCAATTTCACATGCAGTCAACTCGATTATTAAATAAATATATTGCATAATGTTTTAATTTTGGTATATTTAGTTCCACAATTTCAATGTTCTATATAAGTTTCATGTCCCAAAGTATAAAAATAAAATTTATATACAGCTATTTTTATTTCAAATGAATCAATATAGTGTATTTGATATAATTTAGTGTTAATAGTAAATAACATAAATATTATGTGAGCTAAAAAACCCAAGAAATCTTAATAATAGACCTTATTTTTATTTCTACTATTTACAAGTAACAGATGTTTACAATAATGTATTTTATATAGTTTATATATTTCGGTACTTTGCTCGGTACTTTACTAAATCTTTGTCCAATTAAATCAATTCATGAGAATTTCATTTTTATGGATTTCTTAAAAATAAGGAGAATTATAATTAAACTAATCGATGAATTCGAATATGAAATTCGTTCATTGAACAATTTTCATAATAAATAATACACATTTAATATACTCACCTATAAATCCCGAGTGTGCATAATGTATAGTAGTGTAATAATGCGTAAAGATTTTGTAAATATTTAAACGCATTTAGAATGATGATTTTTTGAAAATATGTATAGATATGCATGTATTTGTATGTGCGTGAAAATTGATGGAAGATTTTACCACATAAGTTCGAAATGAAAGATAAATGCACGGTAAAAGAAAGGTAAATTGTTTAATATTGTCATTTTATACAGCTGAAGGTTATATATAATATTATATCAGAGTTATGCTTTACTAAATTTACATATTTAAATTTTAGAGAATAAATTAAATTTGATTCTATTGCCCTTATCAAACAACATATATTCAGGAAAAAATATTTTTGCAAAAAATAACTATCAAATTACTTTATATTTCATAACAGTTATACATGTACCCGTACACTATGATTAAACATTTCCCCTTTTATAATAATTAATTTTCCATGTATAAGTATACTTCAAACTGCATTTTATTATGTACTTTTATTCCATAATTCTTTTGCATATTTGAATATATTTTTCAAATAAACATCTTTTATTTTTATATTATCGAATGCGCAAGTTATATTGACCAACTAAAATGTCTTGACATATTTTTAGAAATTTAAATTTTGAAATATTTATTAAAGGTTTCAGTTTTAATTGATAATAAAAGCTATTTGTAAGTTATTCAAGATACGATTGTTACCTTAAGAAAAAGATCACTAAAAATGTAATGGCAAAAAATTAAGCTGGTTGTTGATGATATCTACGTAGCTATAACTGATTAAGCAGTAAATATTTTTCCCAAAATAGTACTGAGAAGAAAAGAAATGGAATTCAGAAAAGTTTTTACGTCAAAGTTTAACATGAGCAAACTTATCGTTGGAATTTTAATACGATTCAGTGCCATGAAGCACACAATTGTATACCTAAGTGACAATTGGAAGAATTTTGCTCCTTGATTATATTAATAAAGGTGGCTAGTTAAGCAGTATCAAGATCCTGTGGAAGCAGCATCGCCATTACCGCCAACTTTGTTCCCTCGTCGGCGACTATTGGTGCCATTGTTGTTGTTATGGTGATGGCTTGTCTGGTCCAGATAGATCGAGGTAATGAGGGGATCATCCGGCACGAAGCAAAGATCCTCCAGAGGACCAATTGAGTCGGTCATGATCGAACGCGGGATGTCCTTCCACATTTTTGGCAGTAGGGAATGCCCTGCGGCTCCTCGAACTCCTGGATGCCCGGGTCCTGTTCCTGTGGAACCTGGAGTACTCGCTAGGGAGGTAACAGATGTCATTAAAGGTGACCAGCCGCCTTCGCTGCTGTCTTGCATAAGCCGGCGTGACTGGAGGCGAAGTTGGTAGAGCTAAAGGGAGAGGGAAAGAGGTCGGACGAACATGCTCAATCTCAACGTTGGAGGACACGTGTTCAACACGCAAGTATCTAGGATAGAAATAAGTTTGAGGAGTTGAGGAATAAACGAATATTTTTATTTAGATTTCGACAATCAGCGAAGTATTTTTCCAGGTAAAATCATGAAAGAATAGAATTTGTTTCTTGAATTAGTTAGTCAGTATGGAACTAAATTTAGAAAAGAGAATTTGTTCAATTCATTTGCAAACTTAATGAGTCTTACACCGTCATGCTGCATTAATTATTTTTTATTAATTATATTTCTCTAAAATATTCGGATCATCTCTTTCAGATTTCGTTTTCTTAGAGCATTAATCTTAGAACAATCATCTATATTATGAAACTATAAAGAACACTAGAAGTAATTCCTTAACACATTCCAAAAACTAAACTCAATTCTCAAAGCCTTCCAAATATGCATTGAGGTTTTCTTCTTTGGATAAGCCCGTCAGAATATGGGATTCCCTCTAACAGCATGGAGACGTCTTAGTGTTTTCTGTTGGCATTTGACAAATAGGTGTTTCTTCTAATTTGTTGAATATTATTATAACAACACACGATTAATTAGTAATTGGAGTCATGATAATTTTTCTTTCAAGTCATGAGCCATTTTATCTGAGCATTACCAATATTCGCATGCAATCCTTCAAATCTTAAATCTTTCAAATTTTAACATATTTCACTCTTCACAATAGTCCAGAATTTGTTGCACTCTTCTATGATTAGCAATATTTTGAACACCTCAAGATTCCATTAAAAATTAGCGAATTTAAGTAGATTTAAAGTTGTTGTTATATATGTTAGAAGTATGTTAATATTATTTTTACTATATATCCGTATGACATTTCTGACGGACTATCTATAATTAAATAATAATATGTAAATAAATTACATGTTGTACTGTAGTTTTAAAATTATTAAAAAATAATATTAAGGAATAGGTAGTTAAAATTTGACATATACAGAATAATATACAATAATAAGATTTAATTGTAATGCACAAAATTATAGAAATTATTTCTAAAAAATATTTCATAAAAAATATTTTGGTGCCATTAGATATATTACAATTGATAAACTAGCAGCTTACATCAACTCAGTAACCACATGTTTTGTCTCCCATACTAGTCGGACTGTAAAGATTTCTTACAGTGCAGCCAAAATAAATTAGAACAGAAACTCACCTCTTCTTGCTGTTGAGTCATGTTTTGTGGCTGACGCTCTGAGCCAATCTCCGTGGCTGTGAGCATCTCCTGGTTCTCTGATTCTAAATGGGCCACCCGTTGTCGAAGTTCTGCCAGAATAGAGGAGAAATCCAGCTCCCGGAGGCGCCACATCATACCGTCCTCTTTGCGCTAAGGAAAGCCAAAGTCAAGTCAAGTTTACAGTTCGTTTTCAAGAAGTTTTTGGGTTCCAAAATATCAATTGTATTTGTGTTAATTTAATTAAAATTTATGTTAACCATTCATACACGAAATAATAATTTTTGTTAACACTATTTTTTGTGTTATAAGATATGTTTTATTTTACTACTCTTGAGTAGTAATTAATATATATAGTAAACTTTATTTCATATCATTGAGAAAAAATTATGAACATTAATATTAATTCAAGTCGAATCATTCCTACACTTTCCTTATTATACAATATATACTATTATATAAAAAATACCTCAAATGCATACATTCATCATTGTTTGTTATTTGTTACATAATATCGTTACAATAATAACTATACTATTCGAAAATATATTATCTTTTATATTTTATTATAAAAGTTTAAATTTTTTAAAATATATAAACGTCAGTGTAATCTACTATATAATTAAACTTAAGTCATTAATATCTATGTACTTGCACTTAAATTTTCCATTTTACTTTAACTATTATTTAGTAGAAATTTTATTTGTTTATGATATGCATTCATACATAAAAACATTCGTATAGAATTATAATTAAAAATGTTTTCAGAGTTTCAGAATGAAAAATACTTTTTCCTGGAATTTATTTAGATTTCTAAATCTACAATAATAATTTATTGATGCTCACAACTAACTATACCTTGGTCTCAATATCAGCAACTTTTCGTTCCACTTCGTGAAGCTCCACTCGCATTTCGCGTTCTCGCTCCAAACTGGCTTGCAGGCGACTGCGAAGTGTAGTGATTTCTGTATCCCTCCGATCCACTTGTTTACATGTGATCTGGGCATGAGCTTCCATCTCCATCAACTAAAAATAAAGGTTAAAAGATCATACTACCAATGAAATTCATGCTAGCTGTGTGAATAAAGTTATAATATTTATAACTATTAATCTATTTGAAATAATTTTCAACCGTATCGATTAAGATGTACAATACTTTTCATACCCAAATAAAACATCATACTTACGTAAATATGGAATCCAAATTAGAAATATATAATTGCAACGTACTTTTTGTCGCATTTCATTAACTTCCGCTAACATTCCAGTTTCACGGAGGCGAAGAGTCATGAATTCTTCATTGGTTGGAGTCTTGGGGGCAGAACCACCTCTGGAAAATCTACTGCCTCCACTTTGTTTCTAAACAAATATAAAACAGAGGAAAATAGTGCAGAATTTTTTGTCGCATCATTTGCGCAATACTATGCAGGCATACATCAAGTAAATTATATTAAAGCAATAATTACCTCCCATAATGTCTCCATTTCCTTGACACGCTTTTTAATTTCTTTCAAGCTCAGATTAGCCTCTGCTTCACGAAGTTTCACAGCAATTAGTTCTTCCTGCAAACTGGCTACATCGTCAGAAGGATTTTTTGATAATTCCACGTTGCGCTGAAATATTATAAGTTAACTTTAAGAATAATGACATATTATGATACGGAAAGAAAGTATTTATCACTTTTTGAAAATGAAAGAAAGAAAAATCACTCGTAAGGTATTAAATTTATTTTACCTTACGAGTAGTTTTCTTTTCATGACACATTATACCATAATAAATAACAAGTATAATAAGAACGCTAATGTATAGCAGAAGTATAATTTAAGGTAGGAAATACCTCTTCCAAGCGACGATACTGATCGCGAAGGTTTCGCAAAGAAGAATTAGCCTCAGCATCATGCATGCGCAGGTTAACCAGCTCCGTTTGCAGTTGTTGGATCAGTGCCAAGGCTTGATCTCCAGAATTTGTGCCTACGCTCCCATCACCTCCCTAATTATACGATAAGAGATTAAACACAATTCAGCTAAATAGCATATGAACAAATTTAGTCGTATAGTGTTATTAAGGAAATAATATAAAATCAAGGTTTGGAAGAATTAGTTTTAAGGAAAAGCGGAATTATAAATTAAGTTTAGATAATGTGAAACGCATAGAGTGAAACGTATGACAAATAATAGTAACAATGAAAAGTTATAATATAATATACTACGAAATTCAGTTTTTTTCTATGTATAGAAAAAATATAAGACGATCGAATTTATAAAATCGTGAACATTAATGAACCATAAACACTGAAAATACAATTATAGTTATAATATAAAAATATGTTTAATAGTAAGATTATTTCTCCTTGAAGGTTAAGTAATAAAATAATATTATAAATAACTTAATATTACTAATGTTTCTTTGTTAATTGGGATAATATTTTAGTACTACTAATTAAGCATAGAATAATTTATCTGGATTTTCAAATTAATAGTTATAAATGTGCAGGATAATTAAATATAGCCTGGAAGATTAAAAGTTTACTATTTAAGTGATAATTAATATATGCATATATTTTAAATCCACAAGTATTTTTCATTTCAACTTACTATACTAATTAGTATTATAACGAAAAATACCAACATAATAGTTGTCCTTTAAATATATAATGAGAATAATATAATACTTTATGTATATAAAAGTATGACATCATTGCGACTATCTGAAAAAAGGGACATTTTTTGCAGATATAGTGTTTTGCAAGCGAAGTGCAAAATATGACAAATGTTATTATACAAATAGGAGCAGGATGGGGTTAATAAATAAATCACGCAATTCGAACAGTGCATTATAAGCATTGAATACTTTGTATATTATATACTTCAGATGGATCCAAAACGGTGTGCTGTGTTGTTTTTTCATAATCATAGTCCGAATCCTGCAGTTTGAAATGTACGACGCATGATAAATAATACATATATATAAATATAATTACATTTTACATAAACGATACCATTTTCTATTATTACGTCGCCACTTTTGTTAACTAAGGAAACTGGCTCAATTTTAGAGTTAATCTTTAATAAGTTGTAATAATTGCAGGACTGTTCAAGAGCTAATTCAACAATGTGTCTCATTATTCCTCTCTTTAAATGTTACCTTGAAAAAACACATTTCCATGACTAATGCGTCCAGACCACAAATAAATTTAAACGAAAAGAACGTACTTAGTCAAAGAAATGTGGTTAATTACCTTAATTAAACATAAAGCTGCTCATGGGTTGAATCATTTTAAAGATAACTCTGTGACATTAGACATGAACTTGTTATAGAAGTAATGTAATGCCATCTGTAATTAGGAGAATTTACAGCTATTGGATTAAAACCTGCAATTTATTGATTGACTTTTCGTTGTTTTATCGAATTGTAACCTCGCTTTTCATAGCATATTAAATCTTATATAATACTTCATGTTTGTGTATTGGATTGAAAGCTGGATTTTTAGCAAAAATTTATTGCTTTAAAAGTTCTAATATTATTGCGAGCGATAAATAATAATACAGGCTTTTAACACCCACAATGTGGTCTGTTTTTTAATCAATTTATAATGGCTTTATAACATTCTTTATAAAAGTAGCTCTCGTGCTAAATCAATTAGATTAGAATGTTTTATTGTAAGCAAGAATATAAAATACTACTATCTCCGTAAAATGAATTTACTACAGCGGACTCAGTAATCATATCGATTGTTGGCTGCATAGTTCCCAACGTTTATGTATTAATTTCTAAATTATTAAAGAGAACTTTAACACGATATATATAAAAGATTAAGTATATAATTATTAGAATTTTATAGTTTCGTAATAAAGGCATATTATATTAATTATGTAAAATGAATTGTCATGATTAATAAATATAATGATATAAAATAATATAATTTAACGTACTACCTAAAACAAAATAAGTAATATGCTCATTATATTATGTATAATTTGATAAAAGTAATACGCTTAATATTGTTGAAAACTCGATAAATCTATGCAAATAATTGTGCACAGGTATGATCGAGTCAACTATTGTTATCTCTACATAATAATACTCACCACAGTCCGCAAATGTTCCACAATCCCTTCTGATTGAGTCAACTTAGCGCTCAGTTCCTCTACCAGAGAGCGATTATGAACCCCTTCGGCTGCAAGCACACACACCGAGTGTAATTCCTGTCGAGAATGCAAGCAACAGAGAATATAGTGAGTAAGTCATTATTATATTTTGTATATTAAAAAAAATACGACCTTCAAATGGATAATATAGAAAGAAAATTAAGAATTCGATTTTTGAAACAATTGTTTACCATTGTAAAATATAGTAATTACCATTTTCATAAAATGGATTTTCAACAAACTCGTGCAAACTGTATGATAGCTAATAAAAAAAAATAGAAATGGAAATTATAGGGAAAATCATAAGATAAAATATACTAGATTGTCTTCTTTAGTCCAATTCAATTATGTTGAGCTCATCTGCTAAGCTCGTTATATATGGCGGACCAAAGGGTTCAGTCACGTATATGTCACTTATTTATGAAATAAGTCACCTATTTCGTAAATAAGTCAC
>JAYRBW010026172.1:0-12404 GCA_036023295.1 Invenusta paracnida
TAAATACAGACGTATTGAAAATATAAAGGTACTAAATACAGACGTATTGAAAATATAAAGGTACTAAATACAGACGTGTTGAAAATATAAAGGTACTAAATACAGACGTATTGAAAATATAAAGATACTAAATACAGACGTAATGAAAATATAAAGATACTCAATACAGATATATTTAAAATATTAAATTCTGTAAATGTACATTTTTTCTTAATAGAAATTTTATTATTTAAATATTTTGTTCATTGTTGTTCCTTGTTTCACAATGAATTTGATCTTTGTTTTATTTTTGTTTGCTTTATAAATATTGTGGTTATTTATTTCATTACATTACACCATTATAAGATCTATATAACCCTTAAATTCTTTTTGTAGACTCTATTTATTACAGAATTTGTGTGTGCTACACAAACTTATGCGGCTAATTCACACGATCGATACTTCATTCTTAGTGTTTCTGCTGCATTGCACTGCTCGACGTTTATTTTATGATGTAAAGCTCAGTGACCATCTTCTTTGTGACAATATTTCCTCGCCATTTTTCTTTATTAAGAACTAAACAAAAAAGAATGTTAAAAGATATATTGACCACTCAAATATTATATCTAAAAATAGAGATATTTAAAATAAATTTAACTCTTATTCTCATTCATAAACATTTTTCAGCTTGTAATGCTTAAATTGTTAAATTATAATTAAAGCAACTGTAATAGAAAATGAACGGATTGAAAAATTAACATATATGATGTATTGATTATGTTAAGTTATATGATTAAATTAGGTACAAATATATATTTATAATATTTATAATTAATTTTGTAAATAAGGTCTTGGCTGTTTTGCTTCAAGTCGAACTGTTTTATAGGGGGTAAAGAAAGAAACTTTGAATAGCAGTAGGATCGTTTATTTGGTATAGTGTAGTATTCGTACGTTCATTCACATAGCTATCTTTGTTCGCGCCTATCGCAGTACAATACCTTTTATTACACATAAGCAGCCGAGTGAATAATACTCACTATAATCATACAAACTAAAGGCCAATAACAACAAACTAATACAAGTATGCGGCAGTAACTAATAATGCGCATATTACACTGTCATACACAGCGAGAATCAATACAACGTAATATATAACAAATAGGATTAAACACAATACATAACATGACGTTCTCTTTGTTTTATGCGGCGGAAAAACATTCATAACTATTGATGACTGTACAGACTACGCTGAGGCAATCAATCGACTTGACAAAATACCTGACGGCGAAAGAATTAGTAACCAAGGACGCCGAGCTTTTCGTGTCTTACAACACGCAACCAACATTCGCTGCTACTTTGCACAATGACCAACGTACTACATAACGACGCAACTACGCGACTACCTCACACTACAAAGTCCACAACAGTTCGACACATGCGTCTGATGCGAAGAAGGCAGGCACAAACGAAGTACTTGCCCTGCGCTCAACTCTATTTCTAAATTATGTGAAGAAAGGGTCATTGGGCATCGGTCTGCCTTTCAAGTAACGAACAATAAAATCAGACGCCGTTACTACCGAGATTCCTTCCGACGACGTCGGCAGCCCTCGGGGCGATCCTCACCACCATCAATCCTAGCCGACCTAGCTTCCTACCTCCGTCAACCGCTACCTCACTGAAGCTCTCATCGATACGGGATCCGACATGTCATTTGTCCTTCTCGACATCGTCAATGAACACAATCTAAGACGATCTAACCATAATAAGACAGTTACACTTGCCAATAACCGTCAAGATCTCCTAAAAACTCAAAGCTATGATTAAAATCATGGATAATGCATATTCCGTAGACCTCCTTGTATTACCCGATCTCGTAGTACCCTTGATTATCGGTCTAGATATTTTAAGAGAATATTCCCAGATCACTTTCGATCTAGGAGTAACTCGGGAGAACACAAACGTCCGCTTAGCCTTACAAGTTGGTGCCGGGGGATTACATCTTTAATTGTAAACCAATTGCAACTGCCTCTCACCGCACCCACTCAAATGGCGAATTTATCAAATAGGAGATTAAGAGAATGCTCAGCGAACACATTATATAAGAAAGCCAAAGCCCCTGGAGAGCACAATGCTTCGTCACTAATGTGAACAAGAAAGCAAGACTGGTGATCGACTTCTCCAATACGATAAAATTTAATGATACGATAATGTTCACACTCCTACAGACACTTATTCGACTGCCCATATTGATGATATATTGGAAAAGGTTGCAAAAACGTCGTTTTCAGCACCATCGACTTATGTAATGTGTATCACCAAATATCTCTCCGTCCCTCCGACTACAAATTGACTGCAATAAAAGCTAGCTATATGAGTTCACAAGATTACCGTTCGGGTGCACAAACGGGGTAGCCATCTTCCAAAAGAATGGACAATTTCATTGAGAAATATAATCTACAAAACACCTACGCCTATATAGACAGCATTATAATCGGCGGAGCTAACCAATCTGAGCATGACAAAAACCTGGACATTTATGAAGGCCGTATCAAGATATGGTATGCAGTTCAACGATTCAAAATGCTACTTCTTTTAGACAAAAATTCACTACCTTGGCTACGTAATCTCTGGGGGGCACCCTGAAATCCGACCCAGACCGATTTAAAGTCCTACCAAATTATTCTACACCAACAACGCTGAAAGAGATTAACCGCTTGATCGGTCTTTTCGCCTATTATGCAAAATGGATCTCGCGATGCACTAAACTGACTGCCTGTCGCTCACTCAATCGAAAGACGACATCGTTAAACACTGAACACTTCCGGAAGAGGCTTTCGTAGAGCTTAAGCATCATCTGGTGACTGCCTCCCTGGCCGCCCCTCCTCGACATCCCTCTCACACTTGAGACAGATGCATCGGCGGTCACTATCGGGGGAAGAAGGCTGACCCATCACCTTTATATCTTGCATTCTTTCGTCCACAGAGAGGCGTAACTTATAAGAGTTACGAGACGTCACGGACAAGTGCACGACCTGCAAAAAGTTGAAGCCGCAAATTTTCAATCCACTGCAGACACCTCTTGTCTCCGATACTCGACCATGGGACTAACTGGCCAAGGGACTGACTTCGAGGGACCACTTGATTCTACGACGGCAAACAAGTTAATCCTGGTTATAGTGGACGAATACTCGTGCTACCCGTTCGCATTTCCCTGCTTGAGGATAACCTCCGAGATAGTCATTGTGTGGATCACTTGCAATCCTTTTTTTCTCTCTTTAGCACACCTTCTAGCATTCACAGATTTTGGTCGCCATTTCGAGAGCAAAGAGCTACACTTCTTCCTCCTCCGCAACGGCGTCACCAAGACACGGACCACACTCAGGCTACAAGGTAGGGTTAATGTAAAAAGGTAAACAAGACCCTCATCGCACAATTAACTCAGCTTTAAAATTCTTAAATCTGGACATAGCAAAGTGGGAGAAAGTACTCCTGGTGGCACTGAGTTCCATCGCTCACTGTTGTGCACAGCAGCCAACTGCACCCTTCATGACAGATTATTCAATTTCCAACGAGCTTCTTTCACTGGAGCTGATCTCCCAGAATTCCTTCTCTGTCCAGGAAAGACAACATTGCATCGACAACACTTACGTCTAAAATGAGACCAACTATAGTGAATCATGTAAAACTTGTCCGAACGGTCATGCCACATTACGTCAAAGTTTATATCTCTGAAGGCCAAATCGATACTGTCTCGACACATCACTTAGCCCCCTTTGTACTGGGCCACGTCTTGGCGGAGAGATCGACCGACAAAAACACGTCGAAGAGCCCAGTCTGGAAGATGACAAAAAACACGGACAGCGTCTCGGGTGTGGAATCCACAGCAGACACTCTTTCACCTGAACAACCCATCAACAAACTACCTGCTCCACAGTGACCGTCTGACAACGGGCTAATGCCAGCTACCACTCATTCCGGAAGGAAGATTCTGGCCGCTGACCGATATCAATCGTATAAGGGGGGAAAACTCTGCTATATTATTGAGCTCTCTACATTACTAAATGTTAATCGATACTTTTCTTGTTAGATGTTAAATAACTCTTGTTATCATTCTGTTATACTAATTGGTTTTGCGCAATACATATCTGCTTAGTTTTCTGTCTACTATATAATATATGGGGAATATGTTTTCTGGTTATAGCTTTCTGGTTTCAAGTTCATATAAGCCTACTTCTCTTTGTCTCTATTTTGTGTCTTAACTTAGGTTACCATAACGTACAAAAAGTATTTGTGAATTGAGATTTATAACGCTATAGGTAATCATTTTGTATAATTAATAAGAAAGAAATAATATATTTTTTATTTCGCATTATGCTACAACGGTATTTATTACTATTCGTAGATACAATAAGTCAACTTATTTGTAGTTAATAAATATATTTATTTTATGTAAATATACTAAAATCGTCTATTATTTAACGATTTTGGAATAAGAATCAAATAACTAAAACGTTTTGTATACAACCTGAATAAGGGTAAAAATAAGCTTCAATTTCTAAAATGATTATATTGCATTTAGTATTGTTTATTCTCAACAAAAATGACTTCGAAGACCACACTATATATTTTACGATTGAAGTGTCTGATTAATAACTTAATAATGTCAGTCTCGTTTGTGTTATTTACATATTATTTCTGATCCCAAACTTCTTAATTTCAGCCTGATTAGACAATCCGTAGACTAATAAGTTATATACCTATATTTTGACTATCTTGAAATATCACAACGATATGTAAATAAAATTATTATTTAAATATTTAACATGCAGCTTAGAAAAATAAATTTATGGGGGCCTAATACACACATAAAAATATCATTGTGTAGGAATGTTTTTATATTCTTGTTATAATTGACATGTTTAGTAACGCACAAAAAAACATCTTTCAATAGATTTAATGATTAAAAGATAAATATCTGAGAAACAATTTAGTGGTTCTCATACCTGAATATTATTAAAAATATGAAAGTCATCTGTCATTAATATTTGTCCTGTTATTAAATATAGGAAAAATCCAAAATAGGGGTATCAAATTATATGTCAATTGGTTATTCTTTTATAAACATATTTGAATTTTGGTATAGTATTTCACATAAACAATATTAAAAATGTATTGTAAGTAGTTAGTAGGTACCTACACATATACATATATAGCTATTTAAAAAATTATGTTTAAAAATTATTTACAATAAATCCGTTTTGATTTTTTCATAAAACAATATAAAGTTAATACAACCTACTAAAAGTTACGAGGCAATATTAAATCAACATATTTTACCTTTGTTAGATTATGGTTCAATATGTAAATAATAAAATAATATATAACAATGTGATATTAGAAACGAATATATATTTATATTGATTGTTTCATTTTATTAACTTTACGATTTATATATATTTATCGATTATAAATATTGCTTCTTTAAATGCATCATTATAAAATATAATAACTAATATTACTGTATTATATTGGAATAATGTGGGAAAATAATATTTAACGATTTGATAAAATAATACAGTTCCAGAAGTACCATTCAAACGTCTTTACTTTAAATTAAAAAATCTATTCTTATAAAAACGCAGATGCTTTCTAGTTTTTTAATTTATACAATAAAGTAAGAAAACATTCAATTATGTAATTTACATTAAACAGAGCAATTATAACTAAGTAAAAATATATGTGCATATGTGACAACTATATATTAACTTTGTTTATATTGTAGAAATAAGTAAATGGGTAAGAGAAATTACATTATTTAAGAATTATTTGTACGAGCTAATAATAACATTTTAATAGCACTAACAAATAATATAGTATATGTTCAAAA
This sequence comes from Invenusta paracnida, assembly GCA_036023295.1. Lineage (NCBI taxonomy): Eukaryota > Metazoa > Platyhelminthes > Proseriata > Coelogynoporidae > Invenusta > Invenusta paracnida. The sequence goes on from JAYRBW010026172.1 coordinate 5,867, forward strand.
GTTTACTAAATTACCAAAATTCTAAAATTCCTAAAAGCATAACGCCACTTTTGAGTTTAACCAATTTATATATAAAACTATGTATAATATAGTGAAGAAAAACTATCATATACAAAATCAAATGTACTTAATGTAACGTCTGTTTATTCAGTTAATAAAAGTATATAATTAATTTGGTAAATAATTATAAATTAAATTATCAAATGCTACTGTAATAATAAAATGAATGTTTAAAGGCTTTACTTCTTGGAGAATAAGTTATATTTGAAATACGCATGCAATTACTGGAAAATAGATTTTTTTCCTTATATCATTTCAATAAATATTTTTGAAAATATAATACAGATGATTTTCCTTACAACGACATAGTATTGGGACAAATATTTACCTTTGTTGCGGAAGTGTCAACAAGATGGAGGTCTAAGGTGTTGACATAATATTCTTCACAATTTATTATTGATGAGATGAATATTTTTGTAAAACTATAGCGTGTTTCATGTTTGTATTAAATCGATATCCATTTAAAAATCGATTTATTCTTAGATAATCTAATTCCAATATTAGTAATGTTGATGACTAAAGCATTGATTACAGGAAACACTTATAATAGAAAACATTTTATATGCTACCAAAGAAAAAAACTCACCTGTATAATTTTTAAGTGTTGATGAATAATATCAATTTGTATGATTTATAACTAACAATTTAAAAATATAAACATCCATATATATATTCGATTTTAAAATTTTATTTTATTTTATTACAATATATATTTAGGTATCAGCTACACTTTCTGTTAAATTTCCTGTGATATATTATAAAATAAAAATATTCCGAACAATTGTATTAATAGGTATTTCTCTTGGTGCAATCAAAAAGATTTAGCTTTCAATTATAGTATTTAATATTTTTATCTAGTAAATTTGTAACGATTGTTGATATTTGAACTTTTAAAAGTTTAAAATATAACCGAATTTAAAAGAATTTTTGTGTCGATAACTAAAGATCGTCTAATCTCTTTTAGAAATTAATTGAAAATATACATTTTCTTGGAATGTCCCACAGGAAAATTCTTTGATATCCAACAATTTTGTTTGTTCCTTTATATTTGTTCTTAAGGTTAATGTATTTTCACATAGTTTTTGTCGTTTTCATGATATTTTACCTCATTATTTTTTTCTATCGAAATCGATTTGCTATAAGTAAAAAGAGTCTCATCAATGTATCAATATATTTGGAAATGTGCTTATTTGATTAAATCTTGGACAAAAATTTCTTAATGTTAAAAAACATTACCTTTTTATAATAGTATATTTAAGGTTTCTATAATATAAAACTATTTTAAAGTTATCAAATTAGTCAATATTGAATATTTCTTCTCCTTATATGTATAAGTGCAGTTATATTTAAACCATAAGAAATGTAAATATTTCGGGCTACAAGTTGTACAAATAAATATGTTAATTTTAAGATTTTAAGTTATATTGTAAATCTGGAATAGGATTGTAATTTCTATTTGAAATAATAATCTAAATTTATTCATCTTTTTAAAAGTTTAAATTTTCATAAACACACAAACGTACCTACTATCAAGTTTGAGATGTTATGCATAAAATGATTGGAAACCAGAAAAAGATAATATTTGGTTTATTTGACTTAAAATTAGAAACAATATTGACCTGCACCTACATAACCCAAACCTATGAAGGGTAAGTTATTATTTCAAAGGTAGGGGTTTTAAATTTGATTATTTTAGCTTATACTCAATAAAAATTCATGTTTTAAAAGTATAATTGCTTTAATTATAAACATTTTTTATATTTGTTCATACAAATATTTGTACTTATATATATATTAATAAAAACATTTTATATTACTTTGTTATATAGTACACCGCCTATAAAATTGGATTTTTTAAAATAATATTACTAAATTTAGTAATGTTATATATTATTATATATTAAAGACCATACTCAATTTGTAGATATTGTACTGTTTAGAATAATGGTAAACATAAATATATATATATATATATATATTCATTTCAACGTTTCTAATACGAGGTCACACTATTCCCAAAAACTGTTACATTAAAAATAATGTAATAGCCAAACTATCTCCATTAGATGCATGAAGTGTGATTAATATAAATGTACCTATAATATGTTTATATTTAGCCATTGAATATAATAATTTATGACTGCTGAAGAATTTGGAGCAGAACATATGTAAATATTTCAATTAATGATTTTTAGAATGTATCTTGTAATAAATCTTTATGAGATATATACAAATATTTGTTATAATTAAATTATTAGTAAATGGATTTATAGCGATATATATACTACTTGACAAAATGAATGGTAAATTCTTTTTCTATGAAAGGTTGTATAGTACAGGGTTTTTAACTACGTAGCTGTTCAATTATTTTATCATTAATTTTATTGACGTACGTCTATTCTGTAGCAAACATCCAAATATATTCAATTATTAATATCTTTTTAATCGACTTAGCTATTTTTTAAATGATGGCCTTCATTTTTATTTATACTCAAATAAATAAAATTTATTAATACACATAGAATATTTGAATTTGCAGAAAATTACTGCTTCTCCATAAAATGAATACACTAATTTGTAATCTTTAAACTAAGTTGAACTAGAAAAGGGACTTCGTTGTTATAAATATTATGTAATAAGAAACGTATTTAAAAATCGGATTACATAAATTAATAAAATTAAATATTTACTTTGGAATAGACGAATAATTAAATTTACTGATAAAATAAAACATGTACAGCTATGTTGTTAAAAATGTTAATCTATATATATACAGATTTGATAGAAATATTGAAGAATTTTTATTATTTTTGTAAAATAATAAATTTACACATATTTTCAATAGTAAAACTAAATTTCTATTATTTATTATACATGCGTACTGATTTATGCGTTTAAATTTGTCAGAGAAAGTTATTAGTATAATAATATGTACTCAATCAGTCATACATTTAAAGTTCGCTAACACAGCATCCATATTAACCATGCTATATTAATTTATATAGGTATAATTTTTTATAAAAAATATTGATTTCATGAATACAATATGTAAATGACCCAGCACAAAACCATTACAGAATGTTCAATCAAATAATCCAGTAGAGCATATAACATATAAGTGGACACGCGCGCTCACATAACCTAATATAATATGTACCTACATACTATTATGTAGTTGAGACGGGGAAATTTCTGATGTCGAACACAATATAATGATTTTAGATCTCCTTTTGCCCAATAACTCTAATTTCAGCCCCTATCTATTCATGATTCTCGTAGATGACTTTCTGATTATGACCCTCTTATGTAGCTGGGTACACCCTCGTCAGTTATCCCAATACCCGCTTCTCCCTTTTTCAGCTTCTTTTGCGACTAACTGACATTCCGAATTTCCTCTTCAGTTTTGAGAAAGTCTTGGAAGCTTGAAAGTTAGTCCGTGGTACTGCGTTTGCCTCCTTGTAATCATCTCAAAAGATCGATTTTGGAGGCGTTGGTTATAAGCATATATACATATATACTTATTTACTTACTCTGAATAGCGTATTTCACGTTTCCAATTGTATATTTATATACTGGTTTTTGTAATAGACAACATAGTTGTGCTTTCTTGGGATTAGAGTATAGTTTAAAACTCGCAACAATTATATTTATATATACTAGTTGACGCGTAACTGCTGTGCCTCTGTTGACCTGTAATACCGTAATACGAAACTTAAGAAGGGTAAGTTTGGTCAGACCTTCGACCATTCCCAGTTGTCAGTTACACAGTGTAACATTTCGCATAATTTCAGAGTAGCACTGCGGGGAAAATATCTATCTACCTCGATCCTTCATCCCTCGTTTGTCCCAATGTGTTTGCCTAGAACACTTCAGTGTGTGCTTTGTCTAAAGAACAAATAATATCCCGTTACTAAAAAAAATCAATGACTGTTAATACAATATAATCTTCGATTGGGATTATTTTCAGTTACAGAAGAGTATAGTCATTCATCGGATTGCTACTTCAGATTTTGATGGCAGCCCGAATACACACACACACCTAATCCGTTGCCCCTATTGAGTTATAAACGGCTTTAAAAGATTCAGATCCTATACAATACTTATTTTTAATGATATGTTACTGTTTTATATTGTACTAAAAGATGTAAAAGTCACGAAGTGAAATTTAACAATTAATGTTTATTCTTTTGTGGCTTGTGTAGTCAGCTTGCAGAAAAAAGAGTTTGTAGATAATATAATTAAAATCTCTCTGCGTTATGCTGGGAAGACTAAAGCAAATGGACGGATGATTCAATTGACATGTTTCTGTGGCGTCAAAAAAACATCACAGTTAAGTTTGTTTTCTTATTACTGACACTTATTCATCAGTTTGGAAATCTCTCAGCAGCTGTGAAGAAATTTGGTGAGACTTTTTTGTTCTGAAATTATAAATTGGTTGATGTCTAGATATATGTTTGTTCAATTTTAAAGTAAAAACAGAATAATTGTAAATAAATTTATACATTCTTTATAACCTGAAATGGGAGGGATTAATTTGGCAAAAGAAGTAAATAATAAGTAAAGCAAAAGACCTTTTCATTGATATGTCAATCTTATTGAAAAGTTCTGCATCCAGTTTTCTATTTAGGTCTTATACATTTAAGTAAGCGTAGTGAAATACTTCATTTTTTTTCAAGAAACACAAACAACCAGAAATAGTTTAAAAAAACAGTATATATATGCATTATTTGAAAACGAATTGTAAATCAATGATCTATTCTTCAGAAAATTATATTAAATATCTTATGCTTTTTATTTATACTTTCATCTTGAATATTTTCGTATATTTTTTATAATCGCTGAAATAGTCAACACACTTATGTTAGAAATTAAAAATCAATGTATGCGTATTAATGTATGAAATTAAATTTGTAAAAAAAAGAGATATTTTAAATTATAAATTGTAAATAAAGATACCTCTATCTTAACACAAGTATAAATTACAACCTTATGAAAATTAAAAATGTTACAAATGCAACTTGTATATTATACGCAATAAACATTTTTCTGAAATCACCTTCTACAAATAGTCTATAAATAAATATTGAAGGCATACTAAATATAGGCAGAAATAAATATATAATATCATCATCATAATCATCCAAGGTGTTGTCACTTTTGTTTCATATATATAATATATATATATAATATAAACATATAAGTTTTAAAGTTAGAAATATATATATATATATATTTATAACTTGATGTACAGTTATTAATGATTAAATATTTTTGCTTCTTAGCTCAAAAATGACAGGTTAAAACTTCAAAACTACAGATCAATTGTATTATGCTATTTAGAGAATAATCAATCAAGGAGTACTTATTATTTTGTTTAATAATTCATTATTTGTATAAGAATTTGTTAAATTAAGAATTTTCAAATATAAATTGTCATATTTAACCGGTGACTCACTTTAGATTGGTCATATATATATATATATATTACTAGTCTCAAATTCACCACTTTAATATTTAATTTATTTATATTCAGTTTTCAAACAATCTTATTTAAAGTGGTTCGGCTTCTAACAATAATTTGGTTCTAAACGTAAATAGTCAAAAATAAACAATACAAAATTGTGTGCTTAATCTAATATAAATATACACAAAAGTATGAACTTATGTACACTACTCATTATTTTTTTAGCATATGCTTATTTTAAATTATACATTTTATTATTGCATTTGTTTTTTAATAATTACTCTTCTTTCTATAAAAAATGATCTATTCACAAAACTTGTTTCACTGCTAGTGTTATTTGAATTTTATTAAAAACAATTTTATTTGTAATATATATTTACCTTTTGTTAATTTATTCAAAATTGAGATCAAGTTATTCGTATTTTTTAAAGGCACATACAATATTAAATACTTAGTTTTTTTCAAAGTATAATCTCTTAATTGACATTTTGGTGTAAATTTTCGGAGAAAGCTATTTAAATATTGTTTTTTTGCCATTTAAATACTTCCATATATATTGGCTACTTTGACAAATGAATCTCGGGTGTTTATTTTTAATAACATATATGTTATGATTGTTACGATCAAAACTAATTTGCAATCTTCACTAATATCTTTGTGTGCTTAAATTTATTAATTTTGTATTAAAGTAAATATTGAGTAATATTTTCGAATAATTTAAATAAACATGTATAATTATTTGAAATAAATGAATTCAAATTTATTATTATTACATTAAATTAAATGACTAATGTTTATCGTAAGTAATCTTAATTCTCGTAGTGCTGATGTTGGACTGCAACATAATTTTTAAAATTGTTATACGAGGAATACATTATATAATTAGGTATATGCTTAAAAATATCGAATATATACAGTATTAAATCGTATATTATTTCCTGAACGTATGGCGGCCGAGGAGGTCCAGTATGGTTTACCTGGTAAATCTCTAAGAATTGCCACTCAAAACGAGGT
>JAYRBW010026183.1:0-12403 GCA_036023295.1 Invenusta paracnida
AAAATTTCAAATAATCAACGCCTAGTTATAGTTATCTTTTAAATTATTCAGCGACATTCATAGAAATTGTAGTTTATCTAAAGATAATAGACATTATTATAATTATTGCAAATATCACGTGCTAAAATTTTAAATAAATTGTATGCCAATTGTATGCCACGTTTTCATATAGAATTTATAGGGAAATATATTATATATACATATATATCTTGTAGATATGTTAGATAATGTACAGACTACCAAATATACAAAAATTAAGAATTAATGTTTAACTGCTTTTTACTATTCTATATAAATAAATTGTTATACTGACTAAAATATTCGTGTGATATTTTATTTTCATAAATTAAATTAAACCATAAATCAAGAGTTTTCTGTGTTTTTTTATATATATTAATCTTTATGTAAGTACAGTGTGAGTCAAAAAGGCGTATACTTTTTTAAATACAGTATATTTTAAATGAAGTTCTCGATTAACTATTAATATCTACGAGTAGATGTCCATGGTTACAAATTAAGCAAAATGTATTTCAATAAAATAGCGGATATTGACTGCAATCAGAACTGTACAATATGCAATACTCTTCTATAGTAGTTTGTATGTTTTCTACTCGTCCAGCTGTATTTCTAGATACGTTAGTATATATATCCTACATAATGGTCTGCTATACTTTAATTACTAATAATATACTACTGCATTATGACATAAACTTGCTACCTTTTATATTAACTTCATTTTAGTGGCAGAATTTTGAACATATAATTTTAATATTTTGTCTTTGAGTTCGTTTCTTGACTTTTGTTTTTGCTTCTCTGTCGTGTTTGTTTTGATTTGTTTGTTTGTTTTAACCATTAATGGGTAAATTCAATATCAGTTTCTTCAATCAATCAATAATCATAAAATATAAGCAATTGAAATTTCTATGTACAAAATGGCGAATTAAAATGATTTCTAATAGCAATAATCACATAGCCTTTGAAGATAAGCTTAATGATATTTTACACGAAATCATTCTACTTTCTAAAAATCAGAAAGCTATTAATGTAACAGTAGAAGGCTTAGAATCTTTACTGCCTGATATTGATAAAGAAAAATATAAAAAATATGAATTGGATGAAAAAGAAAAATCCAAGCGAAGAGCAGAAGTACTTCTGACATGGGCAGTTCTACCTTCAACCCAAAAGTGTGTGGAATCAAAATACAAGGCTGAGCTAATTACGTTAACTAATGTTGGAGTCTTTATTAAGAAGGGTGAATATCGGAATGCTTTGTCAATTATACATAGTCGAATGGCTAAAATCTATGAAGAAGAGACAAGAAGTTGCTCCCGTATTGATGTCGTGTTAGGACTTCCACCAGCTTCTCCGCACCTCTCTCGTCCATTACCTCCTCCTGTGGTCATGCCCGTGGTTATCGCAAATCGTAAACCGTTGACTAAAAAACGCGGAAAAAGAAAAGGAAATTAGATCTTGTGACATTTCTTGTTAATTACATTGTGGAAAATAGATCTCAATACTAAAAGTAATACTTCATAAAATAAATTTATACTTTTTTCAACTAATTATCAATTAATATTTATTAAATATTGCAACATTTTTCTAATTTTTCTGTTTTACAAAATTCCAACTATTATTTTAATATGTGAGTATTTGTTTGCCTACTCCGTTATGGGATATATATTTCAGTTTCATTTTGTATTTTGGACAGTGCTAACAACATGTTTTATATATAATTTATATGACCATGATATCATGTGTTATCTTGTTCGTTTATTAATACATTAAAATACATTTATAATAAATATTCCCCTAAATATAAATATATATACTTCCCTAATAAACTAAAAGTAAATAGATTATAAAAGCACTTTTAAAAACAATACTTATAACCTTATACAAAATAATAGTTGTGTACTCTAAATATAGTATGATCGCAATAAATTTGTTGTTGTTTTACTGAGTGAAAGTAATTCTATAATCTAGTGTTCGTTATGTATTTGTATGAATTTGAGTCAAATTTTTTATAGAAAAATGTATCATATGATGAAAAAATGTGTGTAAAAATATAAAATGTTACCCGATTATACTACCTAATTATTACTCATACATTCATTAATAAAGAGGACACAATAAATTGACCTTTCACTATTGTGAAATAAGCGAATTATATTTAACTATCATTAGGTCGTATAATTAGAATACTAAAATGACTAGTCACATAATATCTGATATGAATTAAAGATTTTAAAAAGATTCTTTAGAATCAGGTATATAAGTACGTAAATATTGGCATACGTATACATTGGTACGTGAGGGTTCTTTAGTCTAAAACTTCAAAAGGGTTCTTCAAAGCTTATTGTAAAATAAATATCACACAACAGTGTAAAAATACATAAATATAAATATATATAGACTGCTATTATACTCTGAAATCTAAGAACACACAATTAAAAATCAATAATTAGTAAACAAAAAACATTCTAATGGGAATTCAAGTCCAAACGTACTGCAATGCCACCACAATTTAGATAGAGTAAAAGATAGTTTACATGATAAGAGACAGAGCACAAAACGAATCATACCTATAGATACCTAGCCCAAGGACTTCCGGAAAAATTAATACAATATTGACGATTCTAAATTTACGATAGAAATATGAAGGTGAAATATTCATTAGTACTCTGTGCTAATGCCCTGTCCAATCAATAATAAATCTGGTTAGTGTTAAAATAATAAATTATTATATTCCATTGATTCATATACATAGATTACCTATTATAACTATACTTAAAGTATATTTATATATATATGTTTGCATTATACTTTGAATAACAAAAAAATAGTATAGACAATATTACAATAAAAACGACAGTGTTGCAAAATGAAAGCCAAGAAACGAACTCAAAGACATATTGTTAAAATTCATAGATATTATTCATTCAAAGCTCATTCATTCATTGAAACAAATTCATATAAATAAGTCGCCTAGAATTAATATTTATAAGGTTAGCGGAATATATAATGCATATATCGCTCAATATGGGACACATATTTATGGTGCATTTTTACAGAAGCAATGAAACTTGCAAAACTACATAAATACCTGTTTTCAATAAGATAACTAATATAAAATGGTTCAAATAACACCATTAATACTATTACCAAGATTTTCTTCACAATTCTAGTTTTTGTTTAATGATTTTTTCTACTTGAATATATGTAACATATTAGGGTATTATGTACCCATTTGAATTTTTATTAGCCAGTATTATAACTATGAATATAATATTTAATTATTGGCCATTTTAATATCAACTTTTTCAATGGCTGAACTATAACTATAGCATTATTTTTAACTTTTACCTTCAATGAGTTGGTTTCTTGGTTTTCATTTTTGCGACGCTGTCATTTTTTAAATAATAATATTTGTAGCGTACTATCACCGATGATTATATTAACATTTCTCAGTGATATCAATTGGCAGATTATGGCAAGCTGTGATTAGCAAACGACATCCAGTCATAGATCTGCCATTTGCTTACTAATTCTTCAAACCACAAGTTAAGTCATGGTTTTCCTATTATTATTTATATATACTTAACTAAGAATATCAACTTACTAGCATGAAAATGCATATTAATCATGTATTACGTACTTTATGTACTTTAGGTATGCATTAACTATCGAAACAACTAATCTGTTTTCACTCTACCATTCATTCAGGTTAGATTAATTTTTTGAGTTTAAATGTCATCTGTGAATCTAAGTTATCGATTATAACGTACTTATGGAAAAAATTATGGAAATTATATCACAAGATTAACTTTAATATTACCAATACATCATTTCTGAATCTTCGTTAAAATGCACGATCCGTCGAAATGCGCATTTGGTTAGAATGCACGGAAAATAATTTACATACATTGTGTTTTACTTTCCTTTCGTCGTTTTTTTAATAAAAAGCTGTCCATCGTTTTTTTTATGATAACTGCCTCGGTAACAGCTTTAATACAAAGGTAATATCATAGAGTAATTATACAAAGAGTGTTCACTCTTTTAAATTCTGCATGCAGTTCAATACTACATACTATTTACCTACCTAAAAGCTTATGCAAAATATTGTTTTAAAAACTGAGAGCAATTAAATTTTGTATGTAGTATAACAGTTTGAGATATACAGGCAATAACTTATTTATTATAGACAACTTACGTATGTTAAAATTGTATGAATATATATATCTGTTTAAACGTTTCAATATATTAATATTAAAGATTTTTATCAAAATTAAAACCTCAAAATATCTTCATTAGATATTATTATTAAGTATAGATATTATTATATGCAGTTTTAGTTAATTATAATACTGTAATAAATGTATTATTATTTTATAAAAATATTATTTATAGTGTGCTTGCCCGTAGCAACGGCGGGCACACCAAAAACCGTATCGCTTCACGTGCTAACGTGCGAATCTATACGTGTAGGTACAAAAATATATAGGATTTGCTTCTATTGACTTGACTTTATTTATGTACGATTACATATTCTCCTATCCTTAATTATTAGTAAAGGCTAACTCGCTACAGTCAGCGGATTATTCTTTTGAATTGAATTTAAGTTATCAATTTCGACAAATCTCTTGCCACAACTGAGTCGGTAGTAAAATTTATATTTCTCTGTTTCAAACTAACTACGTATCCATTCGGGACCACATTGACCTAAAAAGTATATTATCGTAAAATAGACTTCCTCCTGCAAAGTTTCAGGTGTTTTCCTATTGAAATATGTCCTAAGTTTCATCAGATCATCTTCTTCGATGGCCTCATACTGTTTCGACGTGCCACCACCTTCCAGAAACTTCTTAGCCATAGCCTTCAAAATCTGATTTGCGGAGTCGAATTTTTTGTCATTAATTATATCGATTATATCGATATTAAATGACAAAGGAGGCATACGGAAAGATCAATACAGTGCTGCCCGAATGCATGTGAGAGAGGCTGGTGAATACAATTTGTTTTCATTCGTGCGCATTACAAAGTAAAAATTATTCAAAACATCAGCAGTTTTTTCCTTTGACATGTATTGAAAATTGGCTGATATCAGATTACTTTCAAAAAAAGTGATGCATTTGACCCAGAAACGTTTCTGGCACTGTCGAGTAGACTCAGCTAGGAATTGCCGAAAGTTCCAGTTTATCCAAACTGAATTTTACATCAATTAGCAAATGGGAAGAAGACACACTTGGTGTATCATTTCCAAATTCCAGTCCAAATAAGTCGTCAAATAAGTCTAAATCCCCATATCGAATAATCTCTTGAACATCTCCGATTTCATTGATTTCTTCATCATTTAAGCCACTTAGCATGTTTCCTTGCAATTACCCGAACTCAAGCAATCCGTTGTACATCATGCCTCTGTTGCCTTTGTCGAAATAACGATTTGTAATATTAACTCCCGAGAGGTGTACATTGTGGCATTTTATAAGCATTATGTATACAAATACATTGTATATAGTTATATTCTTCGAGAGGTATATTTTCACTGATTCTGTGCACTTTATAATCTCATATTTAAGGAAATTTTCCCACGTAGTCTATTCGTATTATAGAAACACAGAATAATGCCACGTCGTATGATCTAAGTAAGAAAATAATATTTACTGCTTTAACCAAATTTAGACATTAAGCAATCTATCCAGGTCTGGATCAAACTAATCATAGGTGATCCCTTATAAAAAAACTGAACTGTGTACGTGGCGGATTTTCATATTATCCTTTAAAAGAGACTGTTTTAGTACTTGCAAGGACACAACCAAATACCCTATTCTTGGTACGTACCACTTTTAAATGTTCCACTCTCTCTACAAATCTCTCTTTTATATAACTCCAATAAAAACCCAGTCTTGTGAAACTCCAATAAATAAATACCCTGACTTCTACTCTATATTATTATAAGATTATCGTGACCATTATAAACCTATTTTACGACCTAAATAATCTAGTTCTCTACTAACAGAGACTAAAGTTAACACCAACAGATACTGCCACAGAGCAGTATTAGGTATGTGTTGTTACAGATTTATAATTAAATTAATATTTTTTAATTAAAATTGGTATCAATAATGCAATTCTTGGATTGATAAAACATCAGCAATGATAAGATTTGAATGTCTCATGCGCCTTATCAATCCAAGAATCATATATTATATTACATCGCGATCGATAACGAACTCTACTAATCAGAATTGTTGATTCATTGTACAAGGAAAGTAACTATCTCTAAAATTCTACTTTCTTCGATGAAATCAACACCAATTTTAAGCAATTTCGACGGGCGCTTTCGAGTGGATGCCAGAACTAGTCCATGAGCCAAGGAGTATTTTGGTACCAGTTTGAGCAACCAAGGTTATTATACATCATTTTTAAAATGATGTATATATTTAAAATTTAAAGGTCTTATCCTAAGGGTTTCATAAATGCATGATAACCTTCTGTAGAGAGTAGCTTTCATGAGATACGGCTATTTTACTGATTTCCTATGTTAAAGAATAGGACACATTTCTATTTTTTTGACCCAATTTTCGTGAAAACAGACATTTTAGAAAAAAAACTATTATAAATATGTTTGAATATATTTATGCATATCATTTTGTTCCTCTAAGTGTTTCTACATAATACAAGTAAAATTAGATGGATAAGTCATGCCATTTATTTTCTATAACCATTCGAATATTAGTACTAAAGCCTATTTTAGGCATATTAGGCATATATTAGCTTGAGAACTAATATTCAAATCTTTATAGAAAATAAATAGAAAGACTTATCCATCTAATTTCACTTGTATTATGTAGAAAACATCTAGAGGAACAAAATGATATGCATAAATCTATAATTCAAACAGATTATAATAGTTTTTTCTCTAAAATGTCCGTTTTCACGAAAATTGGGTCAAAAACATAGAAATGTGTCCCATTCTTTAACATATTCTCTACAGAAGGTTATCATGAATCAAAATGATCCTAGGATCATACGCTTTCAGAAAATGTACAACAACCTTGGTTGCTAAAATTAGTACCTAAAAGTCCAAATATGCTGTTTGGCTCATGGACTTAAACGTGTTAAATGTGCAGGAACACCTAAATGCAAGAAAAGTAATTTTATCATCCAATTACCCTCAGAAGAAATAATAAAATTCAAATATAATATTATAACGAAGTTATATTGAATATTGAATATTCATATTATTATATTATATAACGATGTTGGGCTATTTTAGTTTCTACCTCACTATTAGTAAGTATCTATAATTATATTTCATGGTAATGATTAAGATATTATTTCTGTGTTTAATTCCATTTTTTATAGATATTCATAACTTCATTTTCTTCGTTGATATTCATTGTGTGAAACGCTTTTTTAAATTGCTTACAATTTAAAATATATAAAAGGCGTTTACTAAAATCAAAACTCGTAAACGTTACAATCATAGGTTTACCTGTATAGTAGGTAATTATTGAGTAATGTAATATAATATATATATATACAATGATTTTTTACTTCAAAATAGCAATTAGGTACTAGCTTTTAATTTTAACTGATTTTATCCGAAAATTGCACATAGTACAAAGAAAATATTAACGTCAAATAATACTTTAATTAAACCTAATTAATGCACCAAAGATTAACACCTATAATGTCTTTCCTTTTAAAGATGGATTGAACAAAAAATACCCTTAATTACCTCTTTAATATAGCATGCTAATGTACCTATCACACATACGATGTAATATAAATAATGTAATGTAATCTTTACAATACGTGTAGATGTACCATATAAGTTAGATTATAAAGAAATAAACAAACACCTAAATATAGCATGTGAAATGAAGATAAGTTATAGACAGAATATTTGGAATGCGCAAAGTACCCCACATAGTCAATTAGTTGGATGTACGAGAACAATAAGACTTGTTAATCTACTAAAGTTGGAATACTTTCGGGCTTTATAAAACTAAATTGTGTTACTCATCTATACCTATATTAACTGTGTTAAATTATATTAAATTATAGTCCATACCTTAACTGTTAGAGAGATTTGTCTTAAATCTGTATTATGTATTTGCACTCAATTACAGGCTTCCCGATTCACGAAGTAAATTAGATTGAGGGTAAAATTAGCAAACTGATTTAGTAAAACGAATAAAGAATTAAATAAGATATTAGTTAAGAATTTGGAATTGCGATAATTTTTGTAATGTTGTATGTACAATAGGGGATTATTTTATAAATATTAGTAGATTACGCTACCATGATGGCATGCAACAATTTATTAATACATGACTCATTGGATCAATTAAAAATGATCCAAATATTCTTTTAATCAGTAAACTAGATAGTCTATACATAGACGAAACTTTTAGCTTACAAATAAGTTATACCTACTATTGGAAAGTTGCTCAGTAAATATTTATTATTTTTAATAAAATTATTATTTTATTTTTAATGTACATCATTTGAATTTTTCATGTATTTCATATATTTTAAAACACATTTCAGACAATTAATCCATTTTATATAGTTTCTATAAATGCATTTAAATTATGGTTCCTATACCATAATTTTAACTATATAAATCTTTAAAAAGGACCTGTCGATAGATGCATTAAATGTATTTGAAAGCTACATAATATGGCTTATTGGTTTATATGTTTTAATTTTGTTTTAAAATGTATAAAATACACGAAACATTCAAATGATGTGCAATATATCAATTAAAAATAATTTTATAAAAAATGTGAATTTTTACTAAAATCAGAACAATTTCATAGAAATTGCAGTATTCTTTAATATGGGAAAATAGTAAAATGTAAATATCTCGTTTTGTCACTGGTTGTGCAATACAAGAAGTATATATATTTTCAATCATGTGTAGGTTAGTAGCAATTCATTGAGCAAAATAAATCTTTTACGTTCAAATTTTGTACAATTTTCAGAAGTAACTGCTTATAACGGCATGCCGTACTAATTTATTTAAATATCACCATCAGAAATAATTTAGGACAGAATATAAAAAGTTTAATTTGTAAATTATAGTTTACATGCTATAAGTCTTGACACATTTTGAAGATATAAACCGTTTATACATATAGTTTTATTATATAGTAGGAATATAGTAGTTGTCGCAAAACATCTTTATTCCTTCTAATGCGAAATAATGGATATATTACAATAAACATGTTTGTGTGTTTTAATCATTTATATTAAACTATTGTATTAAATGATATATATATATATATTTATTTATGTTTATTATGTATTAAATACTTCTATGATACTGAACATTATCAATTAGAAACAGATTGGTATAAAAATCATTTTCAAGATGCAAACTTATAGTCAATAAATCAATACTTAGAAAATAGCTGGAATGTACCTAAAATTATATATAATGTTGCACTGTAATCATTGTTATATTATGTTTGTAAAAATGTATTATTCCATGTAGGTATGTTTAGATTTGAAATACACCTTTAAAAATTCACAGTAAATTTAATTAGAAAGAAAAATATAGGTACACGATTTCGGTGATATTCAATAAATTCTTTCATCTTAAAAGAATCGAATCGAGGACAAGGAAACCTAAATTTTTTGAAAACATGGTAATTCTCAAGAATAATGCCAAGATCTACTTTTCCTAATATTACAATCCATGTTATTGAATATTCTTGAATGGAAAATCAGACTTATGAAACAAGTACAATTTTCTCGATGTTTATTTGAATTTGATAGAAAGAATAGGCCTGAAGTAATTATGAAAGAAAAGCAGTACATATTTTTTATAGTTTTACTAACTTATTTGATAATATGACGACTACTTTGTAAAAGATAATCAAAACGGGAATTTTAGTTTTTAAAGTTATTACAATCTATAACTGAATATTTATAAATATCTAAATAGTGGTAAGTTACACATTCGCGATTCTAAATTTAGTTCTGTTTAATGATAGATATGACAGATGATATTTTATTTAATATTTATAACTTACAATCATGACGACATCAATTGTTTGTTATCAATTTTATGCGCACATTGTATATATACCTATACTCATATTGTAATTACCATTTCTTACATCTTGTTCCAGAATTTGAGGCACATAACCAAAACAACACATTTACCAAACATCAAGAACTAACCTGCATTGAGAACTTTTGCTCTGTTAAAGTTTCCCAGAGTGGTCTGTTCGATAATATATATGGTGTAAGCCCGGCGCTGTGACTGCAAGTATCGATGTATATGGAACAGAAAGTTGACCAGGTTCTCCGATCGGTTCCTGTAGGGCACGAATATGGTCACTCGCTCACGTGGCGTACATCCCTTTGGTTCCCAGCGGCCCCCACTTTTTACGCCGAAACCCTCCTCTTTAAGCTTAGTCTCCACGTTCTGGATCGAGTTCAACTGGACTGTTTGCCCGGTGGATGGGGAAATCAACCAGGGAAACACGTGTTCAAAGTTGTCACAGTCTTCCGTCCAATTTATCGTCCGCGTTTTCCTCCTTAGCCATGACCGTTCGAGGCGTTCCTCCTTGTAGGTTAGATTTCGTTGATAAGTTCCATTATAGCGGCGAATAAAGCGCCTAGGCTCAAGGTAAAATGCCGGCTCGGGGAGAAAGGCTATGAACGTCATGAAAACAAGGCCAGTGAGAATCAGGAATATTACCAAGTCAGACAGGCTGCATTTCCTCTTACAGAAACAAATCCATGGAGCAAGAAAAGCCCGGGATATCCACCCGATGCGTTGGACCAACTTGCTCCCTGTGTAGTTTCCTCGTTGCATCTTTCTCTGAATAGACGAACCTCATCGAATGTTGTAAATAGATTACTCTAATTTGCATTCAATAATGAATGCATTATTGACTTGTTGCGTGGTAAGTTACTAAGAATATTATACATAAGGTTGAAAGTCAACTCATTCATTTTACTATGATTCGTGCACTTATACACCAATTCAATTCGTGGTTACACGATTGTAGATTTCAAGTAGGTACTTTCTGTAGCAAGTCTATATACTAGTGTAAATGCATTATAAATATACAGCAAACTTGGCAGCAGCTGTCATAAGTATATGCATAATGCACTAATGTTTAAAAATAATCAATTACCTATATAAATACAGATTTTAATTTTATAGTAATTTTAATTTGTATAAACCATAGATATATATCTACTCTATAACTACATAGAACAACATAACCATAGAGTAATTATACTGTAAATTATGTTGTATAATTACTCTATGAACATAACTATAGGGTATAAACCTGTAGATATACTTTATAATAGTGTGACGTCATTTGCATTAGTAACGGAGAGCAACGACCTTGAAAATATATACAATTATAGTTTCGGTTTTAAAATTATATTATGAAAATGGGAATTCGCTTCCTTTTTGGTTGTAATCAGTGTAAAACTAAATGTAAATAAAAACCACGTGCCCTGAATCACAAGTTGAAAACATAATAAAAAATATAAATAATTAAAAACCAAGTCCAAATATATTTCGACTTAATTTCGGCAGAATGCAAAATATGTTTTCCATGCCTTCATCAGTGGATAACAAGAATAAAAGGGAAAACTAATTTACAAATCAATTAATTTTGAAATAATATGAAAATACAATAAACAGCTAAAAAATATCAATAAACAGAAACAAATAAAAATATCAATAGTTGCGTGTATTATGCGTGATTGCAAACAACGAAATCATATTAAAGTTAAAAGTGAAACTAAGTTGTTTGACTGTTGAAGGTCATTACTAAGCGTTACTATTTATAAGTGATATAAACATTAAATTTACGTATTGGTAAGTATTAGCCTAGATCGGTAAACGAAAAACTTCATATAGTACTTGCTTAAATGAATTTAATTGGGGGCTAATTGATTTATTAGTTTAAAATATCTTTAAAGTTTGCATATTTTTTTATTGCATATCAATATTATAATGATTTACATTTAAATACATTGGAGCAGCAAATTGTTACTATTAGTTAAATTTTACATTATTTACAAATCAATAAGCCCGGAATTGCAAATATGTCGGATATTCGCTTTTCGAAGCACGATTTCCAATTTAGTGAATTATTAAAACCATAGAGATCAGATAACTAACTATTATACGATAATCAATATATTTTCCCGATGAAGCTCAATATATTTAATTGATATTATACGATAATCAATATATTTTCCCTTTGAAGCTCAATATATTTAAATAATCTAATACAACGTAATTCAAATATTAAAGCCAATATGAATTTAACAGTTGTATTATATTATTTAATCAAACGCTCACAAATATAATTCAACGCATAGTCTACGGATATTTAATCAAACGCCAGCTTAG
>JAYRBW010026194.1:0-12403 GCA_036023295.1 Invenusta paracnida
GTGAATTTTAGAAACATTATTTTGCAAAAGCTTTTTGGTAGACGAATAGTAGTATAAAACTGCATACAGAATCAATAAGAGTCGAAACTCAGTGTATAATTACTCAATGTGTTATATATTAATAATTGAAACACTCTTTAGGTGCATATTGTAATTTCATTCAATGAGACAGGCGAACTGAATTGGCCTACCTTCAGATGCTATGCATCGGGTGAATCCATCCCCTGAGAAGCCATCATTACACACACAGCTGTAAGTCGCGTTGAACTGACGACATGTGGCCATTATATGGCACCGGGAACAGTCCAAGCAGGAGTAGCCATCACCAACAAGGGGAAGAATACACCGGCATGTTCCTTTGTCGCAGAAGGCTTTCAGATGACAGTGATACGTGCAAACTATAGGTACCAGTTGTCAAAGGTTGGGTAGAGATCAAGCTTACAAGAATAAGAATACATGATTATAGTTGGCCATATTTGTATGTTGAAAAAAAGTTAAATATACATAGTAAACTAAGTTTCACTAATATCATCATTCAAAGAAAAGAGATTTGTGAAGAAAACTTATTTCATTGAAACTATGATTTAAAGTAATTGTTAATACCTATTATTTGGAGTTTATTTTATAAGTAAAACAGCTGTTAAGCTATGTCCTATGAAAAAGATGTTAAATTTGTATTCTTATTAAAATTTCTTATAAAGTAAACACTTTATACATGATTAGAAAGTTAATGTAATAAATCTACAAAAATACATACAGATAATACATATTTTAAAATAACCTAGCTATATTATTGTTTTAATAGATAAATATTTCATTTAAAAAAATTACTTATTATGTACAACGTGGATAGGAATTATAACGATTGCTATCGAAGAAATTCAACATTTACATCATTATTATTAGTTTTCTAACTAATTAAACATAATTGCTTATTATCAAAATAAAAAAGTAATAAGTATATCTTTTTTCTATGTATAAATATAACAATGCACAAACCTAATTTGTTTAAAAGTTTCATAATCCAATTAATTGGAAATAGGTCCAGTACTTATCACACTAGGTATATCTTAGAATTCGCTTAGTCAAATAACTATATCTAAATTCATTTGAAAACTAATAACTTTCTCAATCTTAATTTTCAACTAAAAAAATTGATTTCGTTAACTGATACAAGTCGACAATGGATGGCAACATCAAATCCACGTACGAATACTGGTGCACTGGACGTAGCCATCCCCACTGTAACCCTTTTTACACACGCAGGAGTAGCGTCCAGACTTGTCAACCACACATTTGGCATCTTTGTGGCACTGACTGCAGTTGAAACAGTCTTTAATTCCGTCTCCCATAAATTGTGGTTCACATGTACAGCCCTTATCAATGTCATTGCAATGCGCGTGGGGATGACATGTACCATTGCAGTCTGGAAAGGATTCTCAGTACAAAGTAAAATTGTAAAATGTATTACAATAAATATAAACCATACATAAAAGTAAAAATATTTCTGCATTATAATTAATAACTGCTATTTAACAATACACTAATTTTTATAATTATTCTATTTCAACAAAATTTATTGTAACAATTATAGAATTTCTTATACTATTTACAAAATTTGTTAAAAACTTTGGTATAAAAATAGTTATGCATTGTAAATATGTATATTTTTTAAATATCGTAGATGTAGAAGACTGCTCATACTACTGCTCAAAAATCTGTTCGAAAATTAATGTTCATATCTATGTTAAATTAAATTATTCGACATATTATATTTGTCAATACACAATATTTTAATTAGTTTTATTTAGAATTTTGTGGTATAATTTCGTGTTTGATATAGGTACGTTAAAGTCCTAGCCATATGGACATAGAAATAGCCATATGGACATAGAAATAGCCAGATGGAAATATAAATAGCCAGATGGAGATTGACAGTATTTATCACTAATTAGATTCACATGATATAAAACATTTAAAAATGTCTGTAAAATACATATATATATATTTGATCATATGTATAAACATAAATAATAACTTTTATAATAATTCATGTTTAGCTGGAATCTACTTTAACTTTATTTCCATTACAAAATATAATCGTTTATTACGTTATCTGTGATTTCCACAATCTACAGCATAGTATCTATTTTGATTTGCGGACCATAACCAAAACTCATAAATAATTAATTACATGACAAGATTACATTCATAGAACTTAATCAATATATACAAAGTATATAAAGTATATATATAAAGTAAAACAAAGATCTTATGTTATATTGCAGGTAAAGTAATTTATAATCGATATCTTGCGTTCTGTTGCAGCAGTAAGTTTACACGTAACCAAGTTACGTCACACATAACTTCTCAAACTTACGAAATATACACATGGTACTATGATTGGTAGCCTTGCTTTCTTTTTTGACGTAGCCCTTCTCACAGAAGCAGCCAGCAAAATCTCGTTCACACTGGGAATGCTTGGGACAGATATCACAATCGTTGCAGTGGTCGACACCATCGCCAATTAAAGGCTTCGGGCAGAGGCACTCCACAAATTTACACTGCCCGCCCAGGGCATTGCATTGTGATAATTTAGGTTTAGCTGACTTCATACAGGCCGGCTCTACAAGACAAGGTGTTTTATACATAGTACTGCAAAAACAAAAGAACAACAACTAATGACCGAGATGGCCATAAAAAATAAATAGATTCACATAAGTAAGTAAAACGAATAATTAGGATGTCTGTGACAGTACATAATACATATAACAATTTTCATGCCATGACTCGCTTTATATTGTTTAATTAAAAATCTTTGTATATAGGAAATTTAAAGTTTAATAACATGTTGTTATAATAATAATAACAGACATGAATGTATTAGACGCAATACCAGCTAAACCCAGGAGTAAGTACTCTTGATTTGAACGCTGGACCACTGGATTGCAAGCCTCACGTTCTAACCATTTAAGTAAATGCTGTTAGAAAACAACAGCATTTCTAAATAGAATAAAAATAATATTTTTAATGGAAGACTAAAACAATTCGTTAACAAATTGTTTCAAAATATAAAAAAATCACGGAAATGACTTTTACATTTTAAATGTTGAGCTCATTCAACGTATGAAAAATGAAAGATGAAAGATTTAAGATGTAGATGAAGCCACTGTCTCAAGACTCCTATGTATATGGTCGGTTCTCCCAGTAGGCTTGACTTTAGCATCATCCGACAAAAAATTGGTTTAATTTTGTGTTTGGAGAAGGGTGCTTACTACTACTGCGGCTTGACGGATTTGATGGTGTCTTAAATGTAGGTCCACCAAATGTGACGTAATGCGAAAATAGATGTACAATAAATGGAACCTACCAAACATGCACATACTAATACTAAACAATGACAGACGAAAATGTTATTATATTGAGGACAAGAATCGACTATAATACCTAGTTGACTATGTTAAGATTTGAAGAGAATTAAAATGAAGTATACAAATATATTTCTATGTGTTTCATTGTTTGAAAGCATCGTATTATATTAAAACAAGACAAACTTAGGAACAATTATTTAAGCAAACTAAATCATGTACCTCCTTTTTTAAATAGAAAAAAATCAATTTTAATTCTTAATAGAAACCTTCCACTTATTGCAAATAAAGAAATGTACACGCAGATGAATTTAATGAAAACCAACAAAATATATGAGAGCATTTATTGGCCAAAAATGGGAATTCATCAATTTTCCAGGTCTATTTTATACTTGCAAATTATTTATTAAAGTCATGAACATCAAATCTAGCATAGAATTTATAGAATTTATTTGCATATCCAATTTGTCAGAAGACTGCAGGTTCGTTTTTTTCAGATGCTTGGTTTTATAGAATTTTGATTCTTTCTCATTTTTTTATTTTTATTTTTTTGTGTCTAGAATTTACTTTCAATTTTAGGAATATAGTTACTTTAGCTTTAGCTATGGATTTATTGAATCTATTTGCAGTTTCTTTATATTTGACATGGTTAGATTTGTAGCATTAATGTTTCTTCTTTATATTTACAAAGTTGTCTGAGTTGTCTATACCGACCCAAAATATAAAATTAGAAATTTACGTCCAAATCGTGAAAGACCTTTTTGAAATGTCTAGTAAATAGAAATTTAAATCGACCTATCATTTAAGACAAACAAATCACTCCATAATTTTATTATTTTCCGTTTTTCTCAAAAAGTAGCGGAATCAGTTAATATGAGAAGATGTTTTTATATGTGATATACGTGGTAATATTTAATATAATTTAATTATGAATATTACCTAAACTGGTTAATAATTAATTGTTGTAGGTATACTATAGGTATACATATCTAGATGTAGTATGAGTAAAAGTGAGGACGCATGTGCCTTTACTTAATGCTTTTTAGTAACAATTATACTAGATCTGAATAATAGTAGCTATGTATTATAATATGTGTTTTCTTGGCAGTAACTATTCTGATAATAATAAAACAAATTCAGTTGAACATTTCTGTATTTAGAATAATAATAAAATAATAAGCGTCGGTAGTGGTTGCAAATTATATTGCATACCTTAGATATATAGAAATTTGGAATTGCAATTGTTTTTCTAATTATATATCAATTAATGAGTTCCTGGATCAGTATTTCTATGTCAATATTTTGACTTAATACATAATTAATACTTAACTATGTTAAAATAATGATTATTAATATTATGTACATATTTATGAGTTATATACAACTTTACACACAATAATATATGGATAAAAACCCAAGGAAATAAGGTACATCTGTTTTCGTAGATGAGTTGACACCGGAATCTCTTAAAAGGTAAAAAGATGCCTACTTGCATTAAATTGATTTTCGTCGCGTGGCGTCGTAGAAAAGTAGAAAATAAAAATGTAAACTTTAGTTTCGCGAGTCGCGCTCGGTATAGACAGACGTAAACTTGTTTGAAAGTATGAATTTCAACGTTTTATTGAGCGTTCCATAACACCGCATTTGGTGGACACATGCCTTAATTGTCTGTACCCTGGTTTGTAGTATCATGAAAGGCAAAGGAGAATGACGGCGCAAGTACCTACATCCCTAATATGACCGATTTTCTGAACATGACGTTGAAGGATGTCGTATACCGTCAATTACCGAAAGTAGACGATGAAGATTGATATGCCGTATTTACTGTATTAATCGGTCATGGGCGCTTATTTAAAACTCTCATATGACATGGGCGCTTATTAACATATACCAAATTAAGGTGGGCGCCTATTAAGCAAAAATCAGATGGATACATAAATTTTATTTGATACATTTACCTAAATTACTTAGGTATACTTCTCTGTTAGTTAGCAGTTCAATAATTAGATAGGTATTTGTATGTATTATCAATTAGACCTTTTTAGTTGCCCATTAAAGGCTGGGCACTTATTCACATTATGAATTTTGACATTGGCGTTTATTACAGTAAATACTGTAAGATAGGACATTCCTTCATGAAAACATAGAAAAAGTGCATTTGTTTATAGCAATAGCAACAGATTTACTCAGCTCTCCATATAGTACAAGTTCGCATATTGTCAGCTTATTCCTGGATTCAATTCGCAAAAAGCGTGCAATACAGTTCAGTGCACCGGCTCTAAGTTCACCATTTTCACATGATCCCAAATTTCCTGTATCAAAGACAACTGCTGTTGGTGGGTAATGTTTTCTGGATTTTGAGTACTGAAACCAATTAGAGAAATAAAGAAAACTAAGAATTTTCGTATTGAATGTAAAATAACTTTGATAGTTATATATATTTTATATGCCATTATTTTATAAATACATAGTTTTAATAAAATCCTTTAATATAAGAAAACCATCATTTTTATTGTTAATTTGATTAGAAATGTCATTCATATATATTTATATTAACATAATGAGTTTTTGATGAGTGGGGGTGTATATATTTATATATAGGCAAATTTGTATGATTGTGAGCTATATTTAGGAAATGTACTTAATCGATTTTGTTTTCATTTAGCGAAACTTATAAAATCGATTTAATGAGAACATAAATAGCATAGAACAGTAATTTACCTAATATATGAATTAAAAAAACTTATTTTCATTGCATAAATATTAACTATGAAATGTTAAACGTGTACAAAGCGGATTTATTTAGTGTTACGTACAAAAAGGATTAAACCGTAAAATAATGAAAAAATATATAATTGTATATAAATAAAAAAAGAAAAGAAATATATAGATACAAATAATTGATAGCTTCCAAATCCGGGAGGAAGGGAGGGGGAGGGGGTAAATAAGTGCCGTCCCCCCCCCCACCCTTCCCTATAAATTTGAAATCTCCTAATATAGTAGACATTTGAAACTTTGCATTTAGTTTAATGAAAATGTTTTGTAACATATTCCATTGAAAATAGTCGATTTTTGAAATATAAGAATTGAAAAGTATATTTTTTCATTAAAAATGCATGTTTTTATATTTTGGGCAAGAAAACTTTTATTGTATTGTGAAATTTAAAGATTTATTATACTAGACTATTCAGTACGCAAATCAGACAATCTATTTCGACAAAAATATTTATGTTTTAATATAACATATATATATATTGTTTTAATATTTAACAAAAAGAGTGAATTTTTAGGTTGATCGCGTGACTACCTTAGAAATTATTAATCAATTATATAAATTAATAAATATATTATATATTATATAGAAAATAGAAAAAAACAATAAATTACTAATTAGTTACCAATAAATATTACTTACAACGAAGCGGAAGGTATCCATACAATGTTTGGGTGAATTATAAATCGAGAAATATTCTAAATAAGCGATGGCATAAAAGTCAATTTCCATGTATAATGTTCCTAAAGCAAACCTCTCAATACATGTAGCATAGCTACTATCCATTATGGTGTATATCTCAAAGTCGCTCTTACGCGATCCGTCTGTTAATCTCATGAAACGAGTGGAACGTATTGCAGACAGGCCTGCTTTTAATCGTCCATAGACTGAAATCCATATTATTGATTCCAGTTATACGTGCCAGTTTAGTTATTATCATAGAGTAAGATTTTGAGTCTATGATTATTGTACTCTATATAAATTAGTTGAAGTAGTACAGACTGAAGAAATGAAGTTATATTAATAAAGTACCTAAGTTCCCGCATTAAGAATTAATTGTTTCAATTACGAAATCTTACATACAAGATTTCATGAGAGGACTATTACATGCTATTAGTATATGTATGTGCATACAAGTTAAAAATTAGATAATTTAACCTAGGTCAGAGGCATAGAAATCTAAATCAATAGATGCGACATGCTATGTAAACATTTGGCAGTAGAGGGAAATACCAATAGATATCGTAACATTGTTTATCTAGATCGGCAAACTTAATAGAATTATTACGATATCTATGGAAATACTCAACTACAGGCAAACTGATTAATTAATTGATAAACCGAATAATAATATAAAATCATTTATGCGTTTAAACTTTAAACTTTAAGCACAAGTTTTTCATTTCTATAAAAGTTCACACTTAAACGTTTAATGCGATTATTAATGCAATAATACTTGGTTCAATATTTTTTATTTATTAGTTCTATTATTAAAAAAATATTTTAATGATTATTATCATGTTGATGACATTTTATTGCAAAATGTATTCCTGGGTATATATGCACGCAAATATTGTATTACTGTAGTATTATATTAAACATTTATATTGACCTATAATAAAATACGTTAATGTATTATTATATTGGTTTAATTAAATAAAAAATATCACAATAAAGTTAATTAGTTTAAAATAACTATTCATAAAGCAGGCCAATAAAATTTCGACCTGATAATTTTTAAAATACAAATTAGCTTATTGAAAATGACTAATATGTTCATGGTACATTTTCATTCATAGAAGCAAAGTAGATCGCATGAATTATATATTATTTATTTTCAATAAACTTATTAATATAAAATAGTAAAAATAAAACATTGTTAATTGTATATAATGTTCAATAGCCAAAAATGAAATAATTTTTATTCTCATATTTTTTAACTTTTGAGTGGTATATCGTATTGATCTGTTATACGGTTTTTAATGCCACCATTCTAACATATAATTCTTAATGTCTCTTATACATACATTTTAGCAATGATTGAACCACGTTTCTTTTTAACATTATTTTAGCCTTTTGTTGTTGAACTTGCTCATCACTTGGCTTTACTTTTTGTGATACTATCTATAATCTTTGGTTTTATAATAACAATAACTTCTTTCATAACTCATTTTAATATAAACATTTTTCATCGAAATTGACCCCTTTCACAAAGTAGATACCTTTTTCAAAAGTTTAATTGTATGTATTTTGTTTATGAGTACCTAACGATTATGCAAATTGAGCTTTTTTATTACACTTAAGCCTGCTTTGTTAACGGTCAAAAATAGATTTATTTTCCTTATCATTAATCAATGACTAGAGTTGCAAACATCTCTCAAGTTATAGTCACTGACGCTCTTATTCTTCGCTTGACGACCTTTTTGGTTCTCCTCAGCGCACTTGATTGATATTGACGTTTTATCAAAAAATACATATTATTAATGAAACTTATTTTTTAGGCAGAATTGTTGGAATTTTTTCTCAATGAAAGTAGTATCACAGTCATATTTAACAATACGTTATGAATAGTGCAAAAGACGTAAGTGAACTATATTTTAGTGTAGTAAAATGTAGCTATGTCATAATAAAGTTGGAAATTTTGAGATTCTTATTTTAATATAAAATATTATATTTCTAAAATCAAACGTTTAAAATAAAATTTGACATTGAATTGTACAAAAACTGGTATAAATCATACGAGTAAAGAAATTAATCAATCGATATCTAATATTAATTTTTTAAATATAAAAATCAACATTTTTTTGCTTGAATTAAATGCTATTTCATCGTCTAATTTTTTGTTATTCAGCTTGTTTCTTGGCTTTAATTTTGTGACTTTGTCATTTATGACTTAATATCATAGATATTTGTTTTATTATTAAATTTAATATTAGCTAATACCTACTAACAATATGCTATCGATATGCTTAATATCATTTTTTAGAAATGCGACTATTTTCAATGAAATCTGTTTATAAAACGTATACTAACAGTAATCTAAAATAATACAAAATAAATAAAATAATGTTGACTATATAATCACCTAATATGGCATTATTTTGAAAAGTAACATATATATGGCATTGCCATGCTATATTGCTTTTAATGATATTGTAAATTATTTCCCTAAGTGAGAATTTATTCTTTCAGTAATCGTACGAGTTGGATCCGATTTTGTGTTCATAAATAGTCTGATTCCGTCGGACTGGTAAGTTTAACACCATTAAAAGGTGACAACATCAAAATGATTTGATATACTGTGGTTTAACTTTTAGCTTAATTTTTGGCGTTCTGACTAAAAAAGTGCTTTATTGTGTTTTCATAAATGATGTCGTGACATATTGTTTTGTAAAACCGCCAAGATAGATTATTTATTCAAGAAACTTTTAGAAACCATGCAGGGAACTTTAGAAAACTTTTATTAAACATTTAAAAATAAAGTAACTTCTAGAATCCATTAGAAAACTTTTTCCAAAACTAATTCTTACTAAAACTAAGAAACGATTTAGGAGTTTGGGAAACTTTTAAAAACCTTTAGAGAGCTTTCAGTAGCGTTTAAGAGTTGAAAGAATTAAGGAATAATTTAGGGAACTTTTGTGAAGCTTTTAGTATACATGTATTTAGGACTTAAAGGAACATTTAGTAGCTTAATATATAATCACTTTAATTCCACTGAATTCTACATATAAGAGTATGTACGATTTTTAACATAAGACGAGTCCGCAAAAAATGTGACAGCAAGAGCATCTGTATGATATATTTAGTTTAGTATTTATATTTGAAAGTTTTATGTGCATGCAACGAAACCGAATTCTTATATATCCTGAAACTACTCTGGCATTTAAAACAAATCTTAATACACATTTTTAAATAAATATTCATAAATTAAAATCTATAATTTTATATTACTTTTAATTAAAAATAATTAGTATGTATTCTATCTATTCATATTATGTGTAATTGTGAGTTATAGCCTATTTTAACGGAAAGAGAGGGAATGATGCAGAAGTTAATACAAAAGGGGGTTACAATTTATTTGTTCTGGATGAGCTCCTACCTTACTATTCTTTTTCTTAAATAATTAACGAAAGATTACTCACGATTTGTATAGTACTTAAGTCCATAGATTTCGATACTCGAGATTCTAAACACGTATTGTTCTTCCCACTCAGCTCTCGATTTATAGTTCCGCCAGAAACTAATCTTGGTTATTTTCTTCATCGGATAGAGATAAACCTTTTGTACTTTGCTCGATGGTAAGGATGTTACTTGGTATAGCAAAGTTAGTCCGTACCAATATCCATCGTACAAAACATCATACTGGAGGAATAACATGCGTTTATCAGGACTTATTTTTATTTTTTTATAGAAGTTTCAATATTATTGACAATATTCAAACTACAAACTACCTATTACATAATATGTGCATTTAATCTAGGTTCCATATATGTCCCAAAAACTGAGAGTATTTTATTTAAATTTACATACATGGATACTATAGTACTTTACTACTTCACACGCCACTCGTTTATAAACTACATTTTGTTATTCTTTTAAATATAGTATTTCCATTGCTTAAAATAATAAAATCAATGAATTATAGCATGCAAATATGTCTTTAGGTCATTAATAGAAGGGTGTTAGCTCTGAAAAAAAGGATCATTGGCATGAGCCGTTAAAATTCTAAAATAAGAAAGAAGACTACTAGGAGAATTTAGAGAAAAGTAATTTTGAATTTAGCATTCCTTCTCTTGCTGCATCTAATAATGCTAATTGACATCATAATGACAGGTTGTTGATGTCAGATTGATATCTGATATAAATATCGATATTTGTAATTTACTTGGTACAAAATATATAATAAAATAAATATTATAATAATTCTATGTTATAGTTTACATAATTTAAAAATCTTATAGACTTATATGAGGTTAATGCTCAAACGTTGGAGGATCTTCTGCAAAAAATCAACATGGTGAATTTTGAGACGGTATAGACTTTGTTGAAGATAACATTAAAGATTATTCTGGACAGTTCTGCTGACTCTGTAGATGCTATTGTTTATCTAAAACATTAGCGACTTATTAGACTTTTATTATAAGTGACGTTGGTTTGCTGAAAAGCACATTCCTAAAGAGGAAAAAGATGTTAGAGCAATACTCCTGGTAGGCAACTGCATCGAGGTTATCTTCTCTTCTTTCCTAAAGATTTAAACTTTGAAAAAGGACCTCAAACTTATAATTTCTCCCTTGCTGCATGAACCATGAGTATGGATTGAGTATGCTTCCGTTGTAAAGCTGTACAACCCCTTCATCTCATATAACGCCAGGAAACGAGTATCGTCATAGAAGTTATGTCTACTTTTCCAGCGTTCTGTCGCTGTACTATCGAGCCCATTACATTGGCGACACCAATGAACCTCTTCTCATATATCTATAATGTCAAATATGGCTCAGCAACCCAGTGAATGGACGCAGGAACACTGAAAATTGCTATCTCTGACTAGTCTTCGATTCAAATCCAATAGCTGCAAGTACAGAATATTCAACCCACACGTTTCATGAAGCTAGAAAGAAATTGTTCGGTGGTGTGTTTTTGGAATGACCCAGGCATCGATAGACACTAATAATTAATTAATTGGACAAGTTTTTCTCATATTTCCAGGAAATATGTAGACTAAAATTAATATATATTGCATACAAAACTGAAGTTTTAAATATTATTATAAATTAGGCATAGGAAAGAGTAGAACATAGGAAACGTAATGCACTTACGGTTGCACACTTACATACAGAGAGTGAGTTCCAAGTCCATATTGAGCAATGTCTGGAGAGCTGTAGTATATGAACATTACCCACATAGAAGTTTTAAATCGAATATCGATATTTCTTCGATGGACAGTGAGATAACTCGTTTCATTGCCATCAAGAATTGCGTTAAAATTTAGTTCTTTAATGTTATTGGGAAGGTTGTGGTTCAAAATCAGC
Organism: Invenusta paracnida; assembly: GCA_036023295.1. Classification (NCBI taxonomy): domain Eukaryota; kingdom Metazoa; phylum Platyhelminthes; order Proseriata; family Coelogynoporidae; genus Invenusta; species Invenusta paracnida. Next base: position 12,171 of record JAYRBW010026194.1, read on the forward strand.
TCCAGAGTTAATACTTTAAATGATTGTTGGAAATATAAGTTGTCTAAATTATATGGAGAGTAAAACAAACAAGATTGTAGAAGAACAAATACATACTAGATGTAAAAAAATAAAAATAAAATATTTTTAAAGGTTTACGAAAAATATATACCTATTAAAGTATTTAAACTAAAATTGAAAACATGTGCTAACATATTTAGCAAAATGCTATAAATCATGGAAATCTATATTAA